>JADBJO010004642.1:114111-119111 GCA_016801955.1 Conus betulinus
GTGTGTGTGTGTGTGTGTGTGTGTGTGTGTATGATGATCAGTGAAGATGAAAATGATGAGGAAATTGCTTTTAAATTCCACTTTATTCAGAGGCTATACGACTGAACTTCTTTCATGATGATGTATTCCAGAATCTAGCAGGCCCGGACTTTACAGACACCAGCAGAGTTGGTTAGAAAAAGGTTGACCAACACTCTCCTAGATTCGTCAGTTAAATTGATAAAACCCGACTGTGCGGAACCAGTTTTCGTTTGATATTTATAGTACTCTCCGCAATCGTCAGGAGCCGGCCAGGGGCGAAAAATCTCACAAATTAATGCTTCTGAGGAGAATCAAACCCACAACCTCCCAACCAGCAAGTCCGCGACACTAACCACTGCACCATGGTGACTGGGTTTGTCATCCACCCGTTCCCATCCTTCCCCCAAAGCATCTTTCTGCCCCCTCACACATTTCTGTAGCACATGGTTTGTAAAAAAAAGATGTCCTTTACTTCGAGAGCGTCGGTCAGTGTGTGTGTATGCGTCAGAGCGAATCAGTTGTGTGACTCATCTGGACGTAGGACGACAGGGGAGGAAGAAGTGTTGTCTGAATATGTCAGACAAAACATTTTTTCCAGAAAGAGAGAGAGAGAGAGAGAGAGAGAGAGAGAGAGGGGGGGGGGGGGGGGGGGCGAGCGCACTTGCGGGGGGGGGGGGGGGGGGGGACCGAGGCGATCGAACAGTTTTGCGTATACATAAAGTTGTCGGCCCTGTCGTGTCCATGACAGAACCCTTTTTTCTTTCAGAAGTAAACTGACGGCCCTGTCGTGAGCATTGTCGCAACAGATACTTCTCTGTGTTTATTCGGACTGCTCTGTGTGTGTGTGTGTGTGTGTGTGTGTGTGTGTGTGTGTGTGTGTGTGTGTGTGTGTGTCTGTGTGTGTGTGTCGGACTGCTCTGTGTGTGTGTGTGTGTGTGGGGGGGGGGGGGGGGGGGGGGGCGTTTACCTGCGCTAAAGTGTTAGGTGCGCACCTGACGACGGGTGTAACATATCCAACAGAATTTCTTTTTTCTCAAACAGTTTCATGTTAAAAAGACACGTAGTAATGAATAGGATTCATATGGTGTTTGTTCTAACCGTCTTTGTCGTACATTGAGCGGAAAGGCATGCCACGATTTGAAAAGAAAATTATCAAATTATAATTATGTTGAAGCATTCGATCGAGAAGGTCATGCGAAGGTCATTCATCTCATAAAAGGAAACAAAAAAACAGGGAGTGGAATAAAATTTACTCCTAGCTGGCTGGTGGCAAGATTAGATACTTGGTGGGCACAGCGGTTAATTCCCAGTAAGACGTTTCGGGTTCGAATCCTGATGGCGTCCAGCATATATAGAACGATTGCTCTCTGAATTTCAGCGTTGTTGATCAGGTGGTATTGTTTCGTAACATCGGATACCTCTGCCCACACCCCCCACCCCCCACACTTACTCCCCGTCATTACTCTCCTTGAAGGATAACTCGAGTGGGTATTGTTATGCAGCGTCAGGTTCTCCCCTTCCCACCACCCTCTTTTTTCAACTATTTTCTGTGAGTTATCTCCATTCCATCTGAGGTGGGTTTGGACGTTGAACCTCAGTAAAATCAATTAATTGATTTACCAACTGCGGATGAGAGATGTAATTTTTTATTTGATTCGCTAACGATGGGTGAGCAAGTCAAAAAGTCGGGATACCCGATGTTTTTCACACAACAAGCGAGACTTGTTTTGAGTGAGTGTTTGTTTTTGCCTTACTTTGGCCTGGACCTCTAAGTTGGTAATGTGGTCTTTGTCCGAGATGCCCAGCATCTTACGGAAGCATATCATCTCTAATGCCTTAATCCGAATCCTTCTCTCAGGTTCAGCTGTCAGGGTCCACGTCTCACCAGCTCAGAGAAATATGACAAAGACCAGAGAGCGCATCAGTCTGATCTTGGAACTGATTGTGATGCTTATGTCATTCCAGATGGGTCTTCATTTAGCTAGTGCTGTTGCCGTTTGCGCAGCTCTTAAGAATACTTCAGGTTTTGATCCCTCATTTGAAGCAATTGCCCCTGATGTATTTTAAGTTCTGAACTGTCTCTTGTTGTTCTCCCTTGACAGCGATGTTGGCGCTGATGCCGTTGGTGATGTTGGTCATACATGTTGTCTTTTCGTCGCTTCTCTGCATGCCGGATACAGCAGATTATTTGTCAAGGCGTGCGTGTGTGTGTTTGTGCGTGCGTGCGCGCGTTTGTGCGTGTGTGTGTGTGTGTGTGTGTGTGTGTGTGTGTGTGTGTGTGTGTGTGTGTGTGTGTGTGTGTGTGTGTTCTAATAGTATGAAAATGTCCTCATGAACAACACACTCGCGTAACAAGAAAATCATGGATCCATTGTTCGAATCTATCATGGAGCGTTTGGTTTGTTCGTTTGCTTGTTTGTTTAATTTTTTGTTTGTTTGTGTGTGTGTGTGTGTGGGGGGGGGGGGGGGGATTGGGGGGGTTGTTTTGCTTTCCCCCTTTCCACTAGAACTCTAGTGGTGGTCTGTGTGCTAGTATTTCGAATAAGACGACAAACCAAAGGTTTATACTTACCATGTATTTCACATACACAAACGCGCGCGTGCGCACGATCACACGTACCTTATACACACGTGGGCGCGCACTGCACAATGTCTTTGTGCTCTCCCAAAAGAGCGCACCACGATTTCAACAGAGAGAAATCGGTTGTTACTACGAAGCAATGCAATGCGATACAACACAATGCAATGCAGTACAATACAGTACATTGCATCACAGTACAATACAGTACAATTCGATGCAATGAAACACAGTACAGTACAGTACAATGCTGTGAGTCCTATACAGTGCCATACAATTCGACAAGACAATGCAATACAAACAACGCAATTCCGCACATTCACATCACAACACAACACAACACAACACGTATCTCTAATATCTCAGTCAAAGCATGTTCCCCATGTCCTTCAGATTTCTACGTTCTACCGTTCCGGGCAGAAAAATATACTGCACACACACACACACACACACACACACACACACACACACACACACACACACACACACACACACACACACACACACACACTCACGAACAACATAATAAAAAACAGTCCCTTTCTCCTGCCCCTCTCTTCCCCGAAAAAATAACAACAAACAAACAAAAACAAAGACCAAAAATGAAACATTCAGTAGACCTCCTCGTCTTCCGAATCACACAGTATCCCACAGTCCCCTTCCGAAAGTGAACGCTGCGAACCTTTTTTTTTTCCCCTCAGTGCGATGAAGATGCAAAACCCCTTAAATGTAGATGGAAGTTTGGGGAGGCACAATCACAGTACTTACATGTCGTGGCGGAGCAACGTAAAGGAAAGGAAGAAAGAAAAGAACATAAAAGAGAAATAAAAACACAGAAAAAAAGACCGACTCCAGTCGTGTGTCAGTCACTAGGTGTTCAGCCGAAGATAGTCTTATGTCCGTGTCACTCGTCGCTGCTATCTGTTTTAGTCATCATTCTTGCCTGCCTCGTCTCTGAGACGACTAAGATGTAGTCTGGTGGTAGGTAGCAGGCGATTAGATAGATACATTCAGCGTTCATGTGCAGATAAATCTACATTCAGCTGTAATGTCCACGACCACCAGAGGTGGAACGACAGGCAAAGGATAACCGCCCCTGGAGAGTGGTGGAGCTAACCAGAATCACACTGAGCCACCACCAGAACGACAACACGTTAGGATGTGCACCTACTTTTTTTTTGTGTGTCTACCCTCTCTCTCTCTCTCTCTCTGTCTGTCTGTCTCTTCTCTGTCTCTCTCTCTCTGTCTCTCTCTCTCTCTCTTTCTATCTCTCTCTCTCTCTCTCTCTCTCTCTCACACACACACACACACACACACACACACACACACACACGCGCGCGCGCGCGCGAACGTGCGAAAGTGGAGGTAGAAAATATGCACACATACACACAAGTGCGCACGTGTATGCATACGTGTGTGTATTATGCGTGTTTTTTGTTTTTCTCCGCATTTGTGTGAGGCATGCATATTAATTCCCACATTCCCACTACCCCCCTATGGCACTTGATTATTTTAAGAAAAATCATAACCTCCTACCCTGAGTCTTCGTCCTCACCCGCTGCCACTATCCCCGATCTCCCTCTGTTTAATCTGTTCGTTCATGGGGAATAGATACAGCTCCATAATTTCTAACTGCCAGTGGACGGGAAGATATTCTTTTTTGACGTGTGTCAGCCAAAGAAAGTTCATGATAGTTTATCTTCCATCGCCTAGAAGGCGAGGAAGGCGGGCTAGAAGATTGGTGTGTGTGTGTGTGTGTGTGAGGGAGGGGGGTGGGGTGGGGTTAGCTGGGAAAAGATGGCGGTAAATGAGGGGGCATCCTGTGAAGAAAAGTGGTGTTGTCTTGGCAAAAATGTATGGTTAAAAAAGTGGCTCCCACATGAAGAGTTATCTTGGGGGAAAAATGCATTGCAAAGTAGCATCCTGCAGGAAGAGGTACAGTGCTATCTAAATGAAACATCTTTTGTTTTTAAAGTAGCTGCCTGCAGGAAGAAAAGGCACCAGAGAAGAGAAACATGAGGTGATGAGTTGCATTGGTAGAGTGTGTTGTTTGAACAAAACATGCATTAAAGAGTTGCATTCTGCAGGAAAAAAAAAAAATGCCAGTGTTGTCTGAACGAAACAGGCAATAAAACGAGCATCTATCAGGGAAAATTTCAGTGCTGTTTTAAAACAAAAAAGCCACGTAATGAAAATAGCGTACTGCAGGAAAGAAACAGCATTGCTGTTTGAAGGGAATACGCAGTGAACAGGTGCACCCTGCAGGGGAAAGGCAGTACTTTACGAATGAAAACGCAGTGAAAAGTTCAGCCTGCTGGGAAAAAAAGTTGTATTATCTCAGTAAAGCATGTGGTAAAATGGCAATCTGAAGAGAAAAAAAAAGACATTGCTGTCTGAACGA
>JADBJO010004642.1:124111-131611 GCA_016801955.1 Conus betulinus
GAATCATTCCACACATTTTTCGGGAAACCGTGGAAGAGAAATGACGTCATGTACACTACACACTGGTCACCTCTGTTTTGTTTTATTCATTCTTACATTTTAAAGAACGAGGAGATTCCACAAAGGTGCCTGCATTGGGGTGAGCCGCGGAGATGCAGAGATATTTTCATTGAGTACTGGAATGTGTGTGACCGAATGCGTAAGCATTTCACTGCAGATTCCTTGTAGACCTAGTTCCAAGATGTTGCAGGTAATGCGGCTTTTTTTTTTTTCAGAAGGACCTCAGTATTTTACAATAGACCGATCTGACTTATACACGGTTGGCAATAATGTTTTACATCAGTCATTGTCGCAGCATTTGACTTGGTTTCGATTTTTGGTCTTGGCATTTCAACTTATGTGTGGTCCGTTTGTAACGTGCTTGCAGCCAAGGTGTGGCATTCTTGGTCACTTAAGTTTATGATTTTTTGACTTGACTCGCTTCTGTTTGTGACGGTGGCTTACACACATCCATTCTTCCTATACGGCAATTTAGTTTTTGTCTTCTTACACTGTCTGTAGGTATGGTTAAGTCAGTTATACTGTTTATGCAAGGAATATACTTGTCTTCATCCGCCGTCTTTTATAGGTAGGTAAATAGATAGATAGATAGATAGATAGATAGATAGATAGATAGATAGATAGAAAGATAGATAGATATATTGATCGATTGATTGATTGATTGATTGATGGATGGATGATATATTAATAGATAAATAGATACACAGCCAGACAGACAAATAGACAGATAGATAGATAGAGATATGCGATGGTTCAGACAACCTTGCGTTTTACTTGCAGTCTTCATTTAGTGGTCGTGGAGATGGTTTCAAACACCCATGGTTTATGTATGTGCATTTTACTTCTTGTCCTGGTTCACTCTTTGCGAAAGTCATTCAGAGACAGTGTTTTAAACGCAGGCAGCACACTTCCTGTCACCGTTCACTGTTTGTGAGGATGGTCTAGACTCCAGTGCTTTCTATGTTGACAGAACACTTTTTGTCCTCATTTGAAGAGTCTGTGTGTTACAGACATCCGTTTTCTTCTTCTGCATACTTTGCAAGCTTTCCTCGTTCACTCACAATGGGTGGCTTAGAAATACATACAGACGATCCATTAAAATAGTAAGAACAAGATATTTTCATAACGCTTCCTGATACCTCAGGTGCTTTACAACCGTTGGCAAAGAACACACAGTCACACGTCCACGCTAAGACACAAAACGCATTGACACATTCACCTTCCGTTCCAGGACACTTTCCGACCTTCTTCACCTTCCCCCCCCCCCCCCCCACACCACACACCTAACCTTCCCCTTCCCCTGCCCCACCCCCTCTCTCTTCCCAACTACTGGGTTGAGTGAAGAGTCCACTATGATTGAAATACGACAGGAAACGGTTGGAGTGGAAGTCACTTGGGGAGAAAACGTGGAGGAAGTTGGGTGGAGAAATAGGGGGGATCCCTCTGGGAAGGAAAAGCAGTAAGCACTAGCTTTTGTTCATGTTTTGTTACTGTAAAACTATGCGATCACAAAGTTGAAATGAATTTCTTTAAAACCAAACGGTTTTGGAGAAGTCCGCTTTTGGTGGGAGAACTGTAAGAAAAGGCTTGACGGAGATGTGACGTAGTAGAATTGAAACAGAAAGCAAATACTGGAACGAGGACACTTCTATGTGAGGAAACGGGTAGAAAAATATTGGAGTAGCGGTGGGGGAGGGAAGGATGGAGGTGAAGGGGGGGAGGGTGGGGGATTAGGACAAAGGGACACGGGGACCGGGTTATTTTGTTACATATGGATGTAACGTCCACACCTACCAAAGTAGCCAACAGGGGTGACTGTCCTAGGAGAGTGGGAGTAGGAGAGACGTATTGAGCTCTACACGGAAACCACCAGAGAAGCAACACGGGAAGGTGGCCAGTAAAGGTGACAATTTTTACCTAGGGCGATAGCGGGAGACGAACTTGCAACGTCTCACTGCAAACTCGCTGCTCCACCACTGAGCCAAAAAGAAAGGCAACTTCGCGGAGAGCGAGGGACAGAGTAGAACAGAATCAACTGTAAGGTGTTTGCCCTCGGTCAGAAAGCTCGTTCATTGTTCAGCCTTTATCCTCTGGCCAACAAACCCTCAATGCCCCCCCCCCCCCCCCCACCCCACGCCCCATCGGCTCGTGTCCAGTGTCACTGTGATAATCCAGGCCTTGGAGGACCATCCACCCTCGTTATCTGGTCACCCGTGAAGATCCTGGATACCACTTCGGTGTCCACTGTTGGGGTGTTGTGATTACGGCTGTGGTGTTTGTGAGGGAACTGGAGACAGCGAGTCGAAAGTGTTAATGGTGTTGATCTGTAAGAGTCTGTCTGTGTGCTAGTGCGCGGGCGCGGTTGTGTGTGCATGCGTGCCTGCCCCCCCCCCCCCCCTCTGTGTGTGTGTGTGTGTGTGTGTGTGTGTGTGTGTGTGTGTGTGTGCAAGCGCGCGGGCGCGCGTATAGTGTGGGCTGGCTAGGTAAGAACGAACGAGGGAGAGGGAAGGAGAGGGACGAAACATTGTGTGCGTGGAGAGGGTGAGGTAGATAGGTGTTAGTATTCTCTCTCTCTCTCTCTCTCTCTCTCTCTCTCTCTCTCTCTCTCTCTCTCTCTCTCTCGCTACTCGCTCGCTCTCTCTCTATTTCTCTCTCTCTCCCTGTCTTTCACACACACATACACACAAACTCTCTCTCTCTCTCTCTCTCACTCTCTCTCTCTCTCTCACACACACACACACACACACACACACACACACACACACACGCTTGCTCACTCATTCACTCTCTCACTTACCAGTGAAGTGACTGGAAACTCATCTCTTTGCCCAACGATTCTCTCCCTTAAGCCATCTGTGGTTGATGGGGTCAGACGCAGTCATTCATTCACATGATGTGCGCAAAGAGCCGGGAATGACTGGGTGTGGGTACGCAGTGACCGTTTCTGTTGATGATTTATATACCAATGTTCCTGGTCTGTATTTTTTTCCCCTTTGTTTTCATTTTCTCTGTCAGTTGTTTCGTTCGTCTGTTCTTTGTTTGCTCTTTGTTCTTCTCCTCTTCCCCTTTAGCCCACTCTTTTTTTTCCCCCTTCATCTGTTGACGTTACTTCTTGAATTAAGAGAAAAAAAAAAAAAGTAAACCCGAACACAAACGGAATCTTCATCCTGTGCCGTTATTAAAGATCACTCAATATGAATGGCCAAAGTGTCCAAATTTGTGAATGAAGGCAATGTATAATGAACAAGTCAGTCATGAAAAAATAAAAAGCTGATGCCAGTAAGCAATCGAAACAACGTACACAAAGCAAAACAGAACAAAAGCGATGACAGGAGGAGAAAAAAGACAAAAAGACAGCGAAAAACCAAGGGTCGTTCATTTTTTCTTTCTTTCTTTTTACTGTGCGGTCATAAGGATGGAGAGGAGGATGGAGGAGAGACGGGCGCTTTTTTTTTGGGGTGGGGAGACGGGCGCTTTTTTATTGTGGGCGCTTTTTTTTTAGTGAGGAGACGGGCGCTTTTTTTTAGTGGGGAGACGGGCGCTTTTCTTCCCTCCCCCGGCCCGATTCTGAAAATATATATTTAAAAGCGTCTTAAAAAGGGAATTCCAAAGAAAAAAGACGTTTGTTTTACCCTTAAGTCGTCGGCGAACCCGTAGAAACTATAGAAGTTGTACTGCACCCGCTCCCCTTTGGCCAGTTCTCCACCCTACACGCCCACCCTCTTACTCATCTTGCTGAACAATTTTTTTTGGACTCCACTACCCCTTTTAAACAATGTAACCAACCCTTTCTGTATGTCTGCCCGTCTGTCTCTGTGTCTGTCTGTCTGACTGTTATCTGTGTGTGTGTGTGTGTGTGTGTGTGTGTGTGTGTGTGTGTGTGTGTGTGTGTGTGTGTGTGTGTCTGTCTGTCTGTGTGATTGTCTGTCTATCTGTCTATCTGTCTCTCTCTCTGTCTGTCTCTCTCTGTCTGTCTGTCTCTCTCTCTCTCTCTCTCTCTCTCTCTCTCTCCCTCTCTCTCTCTCTCTCTCTCTCTCTCTCTCTCTCTCTCTCTCTCATTTCTTCCGTTTCACCCTCTTTTCCTTTCCATCATTTCTTATCCTCCCCCTTTTTTTCAGTTCCTCTCTCACAGTCCTGGTCTGCCCTTTCTCCTATTCAACCTTTCTTTTCAATGAATTTTCACATTCGGTCAGGTCGGCAGTTAACTTAGTTTTTCTCCCTAGAAGTATGTAGAAGTATGGGACGTCAAGCTTCAGTGTAACTGCCTTCCATCCGTGTTCATGGTGACACACTGTTTCTGCACGTTTTCAAACTCCTTTCAGAGATGTCCCATCTGATGTGATCTTTGAATTTTCATCTACTCCTTTCAGAGATGTCCCACCTGATGTGATCTTTGAATTTTTCATCTGATCTAAGATTTCACAGAAGAAAGATTTTTTCAACATAGTATCCGATGTGTGTTTAGAAGGTGAATTTCAAAGGGTTGTGTGAATGATATGTTTTTTTGCAATGACTTGTGAGTTGACATCAGCGCGATGACAGCCCTGGTATGTCCCGTTGCGGTTGGTGGGGTTATAAGCAACGTATGCCTCGAGCTCGTTTATTCTGGGCCCGGTGATGGTTAGTAAGAAACTTCTGCAGCAATTATCTTCGATGGACTGTTTATTCTCCGCTGCCTTTCAGAAAAAAAATCCATTTTGACCTATCGTTCTTGCTTTTACTTTTGTGTTTCACCTTTCTCCTATTTTCACTTTTTGTCCCACCTTCTTGCTGTTGTTGCTGCTGCTGCTGCTGCTCTCTCTCTCTCTCTCTCTCTCTCTCTCTCTCTCTCTCTCTCTCTCTGTCTCTCTCTCTCGCGCTCGCGCGTGCGTGTGTGTGTGCGTGTGTGTGTGTGTGTGTGTGTGTGTGTGTGTGTGTGTGTGTGTGTGTGTACTTTCCTTTTTTTTTTTCTTTATTCTTGACATTTTTTTTTAACTCAACACGGCTCTTTCTTGTATGCGGTTAAGTTAGTTTTTCCATTCAGTCCCGCGTTAGCTACAAACAGCATGTCTTTCGTCAGCCGATAACCTGTCTGCGTTCCATATTCATGGTCATATTATCCCCCCTAGCTAGCTTTCAGCGTTGCGGAGCCGCCGATAGTCTTGTGAGAAGCTTCAGCACTCATCATCCCCAATTCACCCTCGTCATTTTCTCGTCTCCTGGTGGCTCCAGTGTCTCATGCATGTTTCATGCCTGGAGGAAGATGGGAATAACGTTATGCCGACAGGGTGAAGCAGCAGACGACGCCGCGCGGAGAAGCCTTGGGAGCGTGGTTCATCAGAGGCTGATGGTGAAGAACGACGAGCGAGAGGAAAGGGACAGAATTCGGCTTGTCGCCTGGGCGGTGTGTGTGTGTGTGTGTGTGTGTGTGTGTGTGTGTGTGTGTGTGTGTGCGTGCGTGCGTGCGTGCGTGCGTGTGTGTGTGTGTGCGAGTGCCTTTAAACATCCTAGTCTTTAAGTCAGCTTCTTTCCATTTTGTGATCCATTCAGATTTTAATTCAAACAAGATGAACACGATGTTGAGATACAGTTGAAAAAAAAAAAAAAAGACACCTTGTCTTTTGAAGTACAACCTTTTTCTGTCTTTTAACTGGTGCTCCCCTCTGAGCAGAATTCATATTTTTGAAACCACGTACGGAAGACCGACCAACCAGAAGACGTTACTGTCTATAGTGCACTGGAGGGAGGAAAAAAGGTGAGCTGTACGTACAAGAAAAGGTATTCTGTCTGACCTCTATCCCGAAGATCCCGTCGGTCTTGTTTACGTGATTCCCTGGGGCCAGAACTAAAATAAAACTGTTCAGGCTGTTTGAAGTATTCTTTACGGTCTTTTTAATCAGCGGGTAAAACTCGGGTGGACGAGCTGGTGGCTCATTACTGTGTGTTTACATTAATGCATAGATAGTTGTTTGTGGGACTGGACCTTTTCCCTCTGTGGTGGAAACGTTTAAAGGCCTGGAGTGATAGGCTGGGATCATCATCATCACCATCATCATCATCATCATGATGTTTGGCTCATCATCATCATCATCATGATGTTGGGATCATCATCATCATCATCATCATCATCACCATCATCATGATGTTGGGATCATCATCATCATCATCATCATCATGTTGGGATCATCATCATCATCATCATCATCATCATCATAAAACAACAACATCTATTTATCTATTTATTATTCATTTGAAAGAGAGAGAGAGAGAGAGAGAGAGAGAGAGAGAGAGAGAGAGAGAGAGAGATTTTGCATAGCCACTGAATCGGAAAAAAAAAATCCCTACTAACCTGATTGTTCCGAACGGACATTGAATTCACAACCTTTGGATGAAGAGAATGCGTTATCCGCTTGGTCAGCCAGACCACGAAGGTGCTTTAGCTCATAATATGTTTGTTATTTATTAAAGAAGGGAAACATATAACATTCGGGTGGATAATGAAAACATCGAATTTTCTGTGTAGTCCTTCGGTTTGTAGTTTAACCTGTTTTCTCTTTAAATGATAATAGATCTCTCTCTCTCTCTCTCTCTCTCTCTCTCTCTCTCTCTCTCTCTCTCTCTCTCTCTCTCTCTCTCTCTCTCCTAAATGTTTCAGACCATCTGGAATGTAAACCTAACCTCGTTGTAAATATCATTCTGAAGTATTTGTATGGATTGGTTACATTTACCTCAGCATAAGAGTAATACCATTTAATTCTCTTTGAGACAAGTAACCACCCATTATGATATTTGCCTTATCTAAATTAACAGTTAATTGTAATCTGTCTGCCTCGCACTTCAATACATCAAGCTGATTCTGTAAACCAACAGCAGTGCTTGAAACTAAAATGACATCCGTCAGCAAATAGCAACATGAATAGTTCAACAGCTCCAGGATCATCTGTACAACATGTCTACCTTTCCTGGACATTTCAAGGATTAATTCATTTATAAAAATGCAAACAGCTGTGGACTCAAAAGGCAGCCTTGTTTTACGCCACGTGGACCTGAAAATAAATCAGAATAACCATTTTTTTCACGCACACAAGCAATGACCGATTCCTATATCCCACAAGTGCCATGTGTACAGTTTTCCATTAACACCAGTTTTTTATCAGGACATGCCATAACATATGTCTGTTTACAGACTCAAACGCCTTTTTAAAGTTCACAAAAGCGACATATATACTGCTCAAAACAATTTAAGAGCCAGTTGAAAACATTCACACAGAATTCAACCGAAAAACAAATAACTTCTTCAAACAATTTAATTGAAAATTCATTGATGGAACGGTACAATGACATCAGAAATAACGAATACCAGCTGCTCAAAAACTACTTCATGGGCTTATTTGATGAAACACCTTCATTTCAGCAATCAGAACAGTCAAATCAAGTGACAGTCAATGTCAATACTCAGTA
>JADBJO010004642.1:134111-136611 GCA_016801955.1 Conus betulinus
ACCTTTTGTTGGTTCTGGGGTGGGGATGATGGTGGTGGCGATGTTATCTGGACAGGTAGACTGGAATGAGGTGTATGAATGCGAATAATTTATTTAAACGCAATCACTGGGGGGGGGGGGGGGAGCGGGGACGTGAAATGGAACAAACCCGCTAGCGAAGATGGAGCCTCAAGTAAACAGACATGAACTACCCTTTTCCACAGCGTAACGAACACCTTGGGAGAGAAACGGTGAATAGGTAAATCGAACCGAACGGTCAAAGAATAGAAAGCATATTCATGTCAACATCCGCATGATAATGGAATGAGGGATACGGACGAAAGGAAATCCCTTGTCTATTTTTCCAAGGAGGATAGAGAGAGAGAGAGAGAGAGAGAGAGAGAGAGAGAGAGAGAGCAGAGAGTGTTGTTGGGGTCGGGGTACGGGATCGAGGAAAGGAGGATGGGAGGGAGAGGGACGTGCGACTTAAATGTTTTTTGTTGCTTCGCTTGGATTTTTTTGCGTGTGTGAGAGTGGGTGGGGTGGGGCAGGTTGGAGTGGAACGAAAGAAAAAGGAGAAAAGAAAAGAAAAGAAGGAAGAATGTCCGAATCTTGTCTGTTTGTCTAGCATACCTGCCCGTCCAGTAGTTTGTAGTTGTGCTGTGACCTGGACAAAGAGTTCACGCAAACAGGTGAAAGCACTTTCGACAGGTGCTTGTTGGGACCAATTAACGGATCGACGCGCGCTCAGCAGGGCCTGGGGTTACTGGTCTTGTCTGCGTTTAGGATGTCAATTGTTGAATTAAGAGAGAGAGAGAGAGAGAGAGAGGGGCAGGCAAACAGAGGTGTGTGTGGTGTGTGTGTGTGTGTGTGTGTGTGTGTGCGCGCGCGCGCGCGCGCGCGTGCGTGCGACCCTCCCGCCCCCTTTCCCCTTATTTAACGACGGAGTTTATTTTTTCTTTTACAATTTGACTGATATACATGCGGTCGCAGATTCCAAGCAATAGAACATTTTAAGCAGTTGAGAACCAAAATTCATGCAAATGCCGAAATCCAGATAAATTAAAAGGAAGAAGAAGAAGGAGGAGGAGGAGGAGGAGGAGGAGGAACGAACTAGCAAAATAAACAACTACGACAAGACCTCACCGTTTTTACCATGGCCTTTGGGCAATTCGACAGTGCACAAAAGAACTGATTTTAAATGATTTGTCGTATTTTGGTTGTCTTTCACGAACGTCCGAAGCTTGATGTTAAAAACGAAACACCGCGAGGCGTAATGAAGGAAACATTTGACGAGCGATTTTGAACACTGGCTGGGATTATTGAAAGGAAAATGTGTTGGATGGGTGGAGGGGGGAGAGGGGGGTGCGGGCGGGGGGGGGGGGGGTGCGGTGGGTAGGAGTTTAACTGTCTTTTTCTTTCCCTTTATGTTTACGTAAACTATACTTTTCTCACATTTCGTTTCCTTTTTTCTTTTCTTTTTTTTTTTTTTTTTTTTTTTTTTTTTTGGGGGGGGGGGGGGGGGGGGGGGGGGGGGGGGTATTTGCTGGCAGGTCTACATGTCTTCATAATTAGATGACAATTTTAGTCAGTCAATCAATCAACTAATCGAACATTCAGTCATTTGATCAAATACTTCCTCTGTCCATTTTACAGATCTGACAATCAATTATTTTTTTATCTCTCTCTCTCTCTCTCTCTCTCTCTCTCTCTCTCTCTCTCTCTCTCTGTGTGTGTGTGTTGTGTGTGTGTGTGTGTGTGTGTGTGTGGTGTGTGTGTATTTCAAATAAGTTTGACAGTGTACGCTATGTTCGAATATTATTTTATTTTTCCTAAACTTTCTATAACTGCTTTCAACAATACTGTAAATTTTCTATAATTGTTTTCAATAACACTCTAAGCTCTTGCTCCTTGTTGTTCAAGTATTAAAGTTCGTGTAGAGTTTGTAGTAATTGCAAATACATTGATGAAGAGGTGAGTAAATGAGAAAATTGTTACTAAATGTATGAACAAATGAATCTGGAAGAAATTGAAAAGAAAGATAAACACATTCGAAATAAGGAAATGAATAGAGGAACCGTTGAATGAATGACTGTGCCTAAGAATGCGTAAATTGACTTTCTTCTCTGCAGACAAGCAAAGTTCACGAGGTGAAGGTAAAGTTATTGACTCCTGTTCTATTTTCAGAGGTGCAATCTCATTGCGTCGTCTAAAAAAAAAATCTTGAAAAGCTTTCCCTGGCGCGGTCGCTCCCAATTTCACTCACAGTCATTTAAAGCAGGAAAACTTCACGAGGATGAAGGTAAGCCGTGATATTAACCAGACTCCTGTAATTCTATTTTCAGAGGTCAATCTCATTGCGTCGTCTAAAAAAAAAATCTTGAAAAGCTTTCCCTGGCGCGGTCGCTCCCAATTTCACTCACAGTCTTAAAGCAGGGCACTTGGCATTTATCGGGCCTTGTTTGTTTTTTCCCCTCTCAAGAAATGAAAACAGAAACGCTGTCTCTTTGCTGTTTTCCTC
>JADBJO010004642.1:141611-146611 GCA_016801955.1 Conus betulinus
CTGTCTTCTCAAAATTTGGCTTGGTGACTCACTATCATAATCGGCAAATCAAAAACCGAGTCATTTATGTGCTAGAAAGTCGCACGTAAATGTGACCATGATATGGCGAAGCGGGGTTTCGGGAGCGTCAAACGCGCTTCGCTATCGGTGTCAATATAGATTGAAAAACACAGTGCTCACAGTCGGCAGGAAGAGCACAATTGGGAGAGCGTAAGACCGAGGGCCTAGAGGTTCATGGTTCGGTACCGACTTCAGACATTTCCCCCACATTTTTCCCTATCAAAGTATTCGAAGTGGGTCAAAGGCAAAGAGGGAGGGGGAAGAGATTGAGAGAGAGAGAGGGGGGGGGGGGGGGGGGGGGCGGTGTGAAGAGAGTGGACGAAGGGGGAAGGTGTGGAAGAAGAATGGGGGAGAGCGAACACAGAGGGGGGGGGGGGGGGGGGGAGGATAGGAAGGGGGAGTGGGTCTGGGAGAAGAGGAAGGGGAGGAGCGAGAGGGGGGGGGGGGGGGGGGGGGGGGTACAGATGGCGAGGGGGCGCGGAATGGAAGGTGCGGGAAACGGAGGGGTAGAGGGAATATGTTGTGAATTCAGTCGGCTTGTGGTAGTTTGAAAGCGGGGGTGACTGCGGGCGGAATTTGAAACATAAAAACAAACTCACTGAGCCGTTACACGAAGAAAGAAACGAAAAGATATCTGCTTTGTAATGTGTTTGTTCCGTCGTTACCTGGCTCCGTAATTCTATTTTCGTTTTTATTTCTGTTGTTAACTCTGTTGTGTACCTGTGTGGCTGTTTAGGCTGCGTGTGTATGGTTAGTGTGTCTGCTGGACGTGTTTAGGCGTGTGTTACGTATGGTTTGTACATAGGTCAATGGCCGAACAACGATAATCGAACCGGTATGAAATCTGAATATCTCCCCCCCCCCCCCCCCCCCCCACCCGACCACCACTCATTCTCTCTTCTGTCTGTCTGTCTCTCTCTCTCTCCCTCTCTCTCTCTCTCTCTGTGTGTGTGTGTGTGTGTGTGTGTGTGTGTGTGTGCGCGCGCGCGCGCGCGTGTGATCCAACCCCTTCCAGCCCACACTCAATACCAAATATGTTCCGTGCCGTAACATTTTGTTACCTTGACCTCGCCCGCCCCTCTCCCCTTTTTCTTCCCTTCCGATTCCCAGTTCTAATCCGATCCCCCAGCCCCCCCCCCCCCCCCCCCCCAGCCCCAAACCCCCCAAGTTTCCCATCTCCATCCTCTTACTTTCAAACTCAGATCTGCCTGTTTCTCAAAATACAGCCCATAAAAAGACGCTGTGTGGTCTGGGAAAGGGGGGGGGGGGGGGGGGGGGGGGGGGGGGGATGGCAACATGTGGCGGTTGCGCGTACTGAGAAGTAAAAGTCATTGGCGCGCACCTTGTTCATTCGTTTCGCCGCAGGAAACCTCTGGGAGCAGCGGTAAAAACACCCCTCGCCCCCCAAAACATATAAACGGAGCCATGACTGTCATGCTCTTACATGTACACGTCGAAGAAATGTACAGTTCCAACAGACATAGCAGAGGGGAAGGGAAGAGGTTGAGGGGGTGATGGGGATGGGATGGGGGTGTGTGGTGTGTGGTATGGGGGGGTGGGGGGTGGGGGTGGGCGAGCACAGCAGTTTATGTTGCCTAAACTGGGTGCTGAGATCGGGAGGAAATAAGTGTAGAAAGGTTTATGTGATGATAACACGCCTTTCTTTCTTGCGGGCTCCGAGGCAGTGGAAAGGGATGTTGTGGGGGGTGTCTGTGGTTTGAGGAATCAAAAAAAAAAAAAAAAAAAAAAAAAGGCCGAAGTCAAACGAAAACCTGTTTTTTTTTTTTTTTTTTTTTTTTTTTTTTTAACATACAAGCTCAAGGACAAGTAAGTGGGGTCTCAGACTGTTTGAATGTAAAATTTCTCGGAAAATCATATCATGAGGGCGCACGCCAGCACGCACGCACACACACACACACACACACACACACACAGAGAGTAACACACACACACACACACACACACACACACACACACACACACACACACACACACATAGACAGACAGACAGACAGACAGACAGGGAGAGAGAGAGAGAGTATTCTCTTTCATGACAAAGCCAAGCAGCGGAGTGTTGTGTGCACTAACGGTCAGCACTTCAGGAAAACCTCCGTGTCGACTATCAGGGCTTCGGCCACTATCAAGTTTGTCATGACCTTGGACCTCCAGTTTGACCTTACGACCTCCATCAGTAGAACTTCCTAGGTGGTCTTGTCTCAGCCGGCGAAACAGCATTGTGAGGTACTAGGTGAAGGTTTTATGGGAGAGCACGGTTCAGGAAACCCATTTCTCACACGTAACTCCCCAGGAAGTATATGGAGCTGGTAATTTGTGGGAGAAAGCTAGCGCAGGCAGACAGCAATTCCTCCATCACTGTGACGAGTTAGAGAAAGTTTATAAGAAAAAACAAAGGGGGGGGAAGAGGGAGGATGAGTGGTGGTATGGGGGGGGGGGGGGGGTGGCGTGAAGCAGAGAGAGTTAAACAACACTTCTTAAAACCTTTCACTGATATGACACAGGGGATCCGTTGCATGCTGTTGTACACCATGCCTCGTCTACACAAGTGTTTTCATGTTCAAGTGCTGGTGCTCCCTTCCGGAGCAAAACAAACAAAAAAAAAAAAAAAAAAACCGCCGCAGCAAGTTTGTATCATCCGGCTTAAATCGGTCCACTACGGAGAGAGACGATTGGTGTTCAGGCAAGCCGTAGTTTAGCGAAATGTTTGGTGAAGTATGGTGCGCTGGGATTCTGTCTCGTATTTCAGAACTGTTTTTTTACGCCTGACATAGTCGACTTTCTTCTCCTGGAAAGACTTGCGGGAAAGACTCGACAGCAGAGATGCGGTATGGATGTTGTCACAGTACACCCGTGGTATTTAAGACAACCCTACCACACATAAATCAGTAGTATTCTCCCCACCTTGGAAGGAAAATCACAATCCACGGACATCTCAATACAGCAGGCGCGTAGATGTGTATAGAGTAAGAATGTCGCAGTTTCTGTGTAACGAGGCAAATGTTTCGGAGGCATGGGGAGGAACACAAATAAAAGCCGGACGTAATTCGATTAATTTTCTTTTCCTTTTTCTTTCCTTTAAAAAAACAAAAACAAAAACAAAACCTTTTCGCCGTTTGAAGGCAATGATGTCCTTTGTATGGAAGAAGATTTTGATTGGCGAGAAGTTGAATTAGGAATGAGACTTTTGATAGTTCGTATCATTGGTGTGTCGACCCTGCTGTACAAGTTGTTCCGGAATCCCACTGTGTTTCAGCGCCGGTTGATTTTACAGTCATTCTCTTCATGTGACTGACACTACATTATTGATGAATCCAATCACGTTATACCATGTGTAACTTTAAAAGAAGAAGAAGAAGAAGAAGAAGAAGAAGAAAAAAAAAAAAAACCCAAAAACGCTAAAACATGGAGTTCCCACACCAAAGACCTCTCAATCTAGCGTCCCTTTAGTTTGTATGGAAAGATAGCATTAACATTCCGCACCCATTTTTGAGGAGGTACTTGTCTGTTCGCCCTTCGTTTTCATTGTCTTCGATATTGTTTGTCTTGCTCGAAGAGGTCGAAAAACGCGTCGTGTTCGTCGTGTAATTTGTCTCTTTCTTTCGTTCGGCGGCATAGCATTTTTTTCTTGTACATTTGTGAACGTTGACATCGCCGCCGTGGCTCTTAAAGGGTTAACTAGTGAAAGGGAGGGAAGGGTGTAAGGGGGACATGATCAGTGCCTCTGCTTTTCGGTGGTCGAGTTCCTTTGCAAACATTGAAGGCATTCGTCCCTTCCTGTCGGGCTGACTGGCTCTGTGTGGGTACCTCGAGCTCTCGGGCTGGCTGTTCGGTACACTTCACGAGTTTGTTGTGTCAAAACGTCAACCTGGAAGCGCACACAAGGTGGTTTGCACGTGCATGAAGGCTATGTGCAGGCTGTAGGCAGACCTGGTTTTACAGCGCAGAACAAAAAGCTGGCGTACATGCTTACTGTAGAGGGGAACCCAGTTAACTGAACAATCCTCTCTCTCTTCTCTCTCTCTCTCTCTCTCTCTCTCTCTCTCTCTCTCTCTCTCTCTTGTGGCATCAGTTGTCGGATTAATGGAGCACCTAAGGCGGTGACCCCTCCCACCCTCCCGTTTTTTTTTTTTTTTTTTTTTTTTTTTTTTTGTATCCTCCTAAGGCCGAAATCCACCTCTTCATTTTTTGGTGCTCCACAGTCCTCTTCATCTGACAAAAAAAAAAGAAAGAAGAAGAAAAAAAAAGCGAAAAAAAGAAACAAGAACAATTTCCACTACTAGCTCTTTTCTTTTCTTTTTTTCTTTCTTTTTTTTTTTTTCCCAACCAGTCTCTTATGCACCATGCATAGTCTGTATGTTCACTTACAAATGGACATATTCTTGCTGATTTTAGTGTTTTGGTGTTTGATACAATGTGTCTGGGTTTATTGATATTCTGATGTGTGGTGTACTGGCACATTCATTCTGATAATGTGCTGATTATACAAAGAAAACAACAGACAGAGGAAAAGAAGGGAAGGAAGGACGAAAGAAAGAGGAAGAAGGAAAGCAGACAAAAAAACGAAAAACAATTCGTAGCTGTGTAAACACAAAATAACAAAATGAATATACAGCTTTTATGCAAATGTGAAACACAAGTCCTCTCGCCCGGAAGTGGAAGATGACCTGAGCAAGCGAACGGGACTCCGACAACGGCAAGTAGTGTGAAAGCGAAAGCGACCGAGAAACCGATGTTTTCCCGTCTACATCTTTGACATAGGGTAAAAACCGGGGAATCTGATAACCATGCATGGAAGTGCTTTAACTCGGCATTCAGAAGTGAGAACTTGAACCGTGCATTACCCCCCCCCCCCCCCTTTTCTCACTCTCTCTCTCTCTCTCTCTCTCTCTCTCTCTCTCTCTCTCTCTCTCTTTTCCATCCCT
>JADBJO010004643.1:0-5000 GCA_016801955.1 Conus betulinus
TTCTGATAAGTACATTCAATTCAGCATATGATAAACATGCACCCTTTGTAAGAAAAGGGTGAAACATGTCATTAAACCCCCATGGTTAACAAAGGAACTACACAATGAGAGATACAAAAAAGATCATATCCTCAAGTCAAAGGATAAAGTGTCGTTCAGAAAACAAAGGAATAAGGTAAATTCCATGAAGAGAAAAGCAAAGAAACAATATTTCAAAATTTAGTTTCGTCTTCTCTAAATTCAAACTTAATTTGGAATGCTATCAATATCTTGACTAACAATAATTCAAGAATGTAATATCCAATAAAGAAATATCACCAGAAGTCTTAAAACTTTCATTTTGCAAATATAACCAAGGATGTAATTGTAAATGATAAAACAAAGTACAACGATCTATGTATGTTAGAAAAATACTGTCGATGTAAAAACATTTCTCCTTGTCTTGACATACCACCATTCTCATTACATGAGGTATTTAACACACTTAAAACAGTCAGGGACAAGGGACATAGATGGATTTGATGGCAAGATACTAAAAATCGCTTCATTTACTATTGCTGATACACTCACGTTTATAATTTGTGTACTGATAAAAGCCACTTTCCCCTGAGATTTAAACATGCGAAAGTCCGTCTTGGGCCCCCTCCTTTTCGTACTCTACACCCATCCAATCTCCGACGTTGTTGCCCATCACAGCCTGTCTCACCACTGTTTTTCAGATGACAATCAAATTTACATATCCAGTGACAGCTGTCAGCTGCCATCTGCAATCCAACGCATACAGTCGTGTATCATGGACATAAAATATTGGATGACAGTTAACAAACTTCAACAATAAAAAATCTGAAATGATCTTCTTTGCACCCAAAAGATTTCTTTTATCTGACTGTAACTCAAACTCTATCAAATTGGATGATTGCCTTATTCAGACATCATCTGCATGGAATTTGGGTTTTACCCTTGACTCAACACTTTCCATCCAGCAAGATATTTCCACAGTCTGCCGTGTCTGTTACTTTAAGCTTCGTCGCATTTGTTCTGTGCGACATTTTCTCTCTGATGATGCCACAAAACCCTTGTTTCTGCCTTCATTCTATCACGACTTCATTACTGTAATTCTCTTCTAGCTGGCTGTCCCCAGAATCTTCTCAGTCGTCTTCAGAAAGTACAAATTAATGCGGTACGTATGATTCTTAGACAGCCCAGATCTTCTCAAATCACTCCCTTGCTTCTTTTTCTTCACTGGCTGCCGGTCGAAAAACGAATAGACTACAAACTGTCCTTACTCTGCTTTAAATCTTGGAATGGCTTAGCTCCTTCCTACCTTTCTGATCTCTTTCATCTCTATGTTCCTGCTAGGAAGTTGCGTTCTTCTACCGACAACACTCTGCTCAAAATCCCTCGATTTCGAACTAAAACCTATGGCGATCGTTCTTTTTCTTTTCAGGGTCCAGTTTCTTGAAACAAACTCCCAATATCTTTGCGTAATTAAAACTTTCTGTCTTCCTTCCTTCGCATTTCTTAAAACAACCCACTTCACCTGTCAATAGCAAGTTTCAAAACAGAGTGACTGAGGGAGGAAACTGAAGCAAAATTTAGAAAGAAATGGGGTTAGTTACCACCAAGGACATAGACAAACAAAGTAGAGACACAATGCATTTCGACCTCTTCAAACGAAAACAAATAACACATTAGGACAGTGAAGATGAAGAACGAGAAACCACTTATCTTCTCTCATATTGGCTGCACACCCAAAATGACCACCAGACGGAAACGAGGCCACCCAGGAGGGAATAATGTGAGAGGAAATAGGGAGAAAGGGAGGAGGAGGTGTGAAACAATGGAGCTTGTTTTGTTTTGTAGATAGTATGATATATTAGTGATGGTAGTGATTATGGTGGATCGATAATAGTGCTTAGTGAGGCCAATAAGAAAAAAAGGGGAAGAAAGAATAAAAACAAACAAAAATAAACAACGTTAATGGGTAGTGATGGTGATGACAGCAGTCAAGTGTGGGTAGTTGTATGTGTGTGGGTGGGTAATGCTAATAAAATCAGATGTAGGAGGAGGGGGGGGAGGGGCGGATAAAAAATATATACAGAATAAGATGAAATAAAACAAACCAAAGTAAAATAAAATAAATAAGATAAAATATAACAAATAATATTTTGAAGATTCAATAAAGATTATACAAAATAGAACAATAAATAAATTACTTACTTAATTAATAGAATAGAAATACAATAAAATAATCAAATGGAGTGTGGCTGCAACTTCTGTATGAAGTGGGTAGTGGTGTTTGGTGGTGGTGTATGTATGTATGTGTGTTGGTGGAAGATAATGCCGACTAGTGCTGAAGTGGTGGGTATGTATATTTGTGTTACTGTTGGATGTTGATGCCCTGGGGCTGTAGCGTACCAAGTTTGGCAATGAGATGGGACTCTTGTGTTGTACGTTCAAAGCTGTCACTCTGTGATTGCCAGAATGCCAAGACTTTTACATGGCTGTTGTGTTGGGGGTGGTTGAAATGTAGGGCAACGAGTTTGGGTTGGTTGTGGTGGATGTCAGCCAGGTGTTCAGAGGTGGGTGTCTCAAGTGCGCGCTATGTTTCACATATATAAATCTTGCCACACAACTGGCAGTGGATAGTGTATACAATGTTGCGGCTCTGACAGGAAAATGCGTGTTTAATAGTAAAGGAGTCCTTAGGATGTTGACTGGTGTGGTGAGGGGGCAGATTCTGCACTTAGGTTTTGAGCAGGGGTGAGTACCGAGAGGAGCAGGTGTGGAGCTTCTGTTCATTTGGACCACACGAGAAGATCTTCTAGGTTTTTATCACGTTCGAACGTAATCAT
This sequence comes from Conus betulinus, assembly GCA_016801955.1. Classification (NCBI taxonomy): domain Eukaryota; kingdom Metazoa; phylum Mollusca; class Gastropoda; order Neogastropoda; family Conidae; genus Conus; species Conus betulinus. The sequence goes on from JADBJO010004643.1 coordinate 2,856, forward strand.
GGGTCTGGTAAAGAAGGCAGGTTTGTGGTTTTGTACAATGTGCCAACTGGATTTGAGAATCCTGCAGATAGGGGGGGGAGGGGGTGGGAGTGAAAGAGGAGGTAGGTGGTGGTTCTGTCTGTCTCTTTTGGAAGCTGGGTTTCCAGCGCAGATGTTCTGGATATGGCTGTGGTGTGGCTGAGCGCTTTGTTGATGATGAAACTGGGGTATCCAAGGTTTGTGAAAAATTCTGACATTTTGGCTGCTTGTATAGTGAAGTATTCTTCGCTGGAGCAAAGTCTGTGAAGACGGAGAAATTGTGAATATGGAATGCTGTCGTTAGTGTATGGGTGGTGGGAAGATGTGTAGTCTAGGTACGCATGTGCATCAGTGGGTCTGTAGAAAATGGAAGTTTTGAGCAGGCCCTCACTGAGGGAAATAGTGATGTCTAAGAAGTTAACTGACTGTGAAATGGTGTAGGTTAGTTGGATTGATGGATGGAAGGTCTGGGCTGTGCGTGTGTGTGCGTGTGTGAATGTATGCGTGCATGCATGAGTGTGTGTGTGTGTGTGTGTGTGTGTGTGTGTGTGTGTGTGTGTGTGTGTGTGTGTGTGTGTGTGTGTGTGTGTGTGTGCGTGTGTGTGTGTGTGTGCGTACTTGTGTGTTAAGTGCGTGCTTATACAGTCGAAGCCACTTATAACAAAATCGGATGTAATGAATGCCGGATATAACGATTCAAATAGGTTGATCCTGGCAAAATCCTGCTTTACATGACTAAAAATACATCGGATGTACGACATACGCGTGTAACGAAATGATTTGGGGATCCCCAGCGGGCGATCACGCTGGTTATAACGAAGCAGCCGGCCTATAGCGAATCACATGTTCGACCACGTGAAGAGTTCAAGCCGGATATAACGAAGTAGTTAACTTTTGTGTCCAGGAAATTTTTTCTCGGAAAATGGTTGGTTAGTTCGCTGCGATGTATATTACTTCATACGGCCGCTTGCTATTCTTGGGCGATGGAGGAGTGTCCGCATAGCACATGAATGTAGAGTTTTCTATGCGTTGCTGTAGATACATGCTCTTTGTCTGTGAGCAAGCGGGAAAGTATAGATGCTGGAGTGTGGGTGTGTTTGTGTGTGTTAGGTGTGCATGTCCTGGAACAGCGAGGAATAGAAATGTCTGGAATATGTCTTATCTTAATGATTTTTAATGATAAATCACCTCTCTCTCCTCCCCCCCTCTCTCTCTCTCTCTCTCTCTCTCTCTCTCTCTCTCACGTGCACACATTTATGTATATATAATATGAGTGGCTGAGTGCATGCTTTATTTGCACTACCAAAAAGAGAAAGATTCAATTCCCATTTTGGTGTTACACGCATGTTTTATTGTTTGAAAGTAATTTTGATTTTCAGTGTCACGTTTGTAACTATAAACATGTATGTCTTAACTTTTAGGGCAGCGGTCACAAATGTAATTTCTCTTGTAACGAGAGATAATAACGTTTTTCTGAATCTGAATCTGAATACATATCACACGTTTATACATGTGTTTGACTGGCTGCATAACCAACGCTTGTGTTCATTTTCTTACACAGCTTCACATAGGTAGATTGAAAGTACACAGTGTTTTTTTACTGTATGTTTGTTGTATGGTAAACGTAACCTCTGTGATTCGTAAGCAATAAAATCGACCTGTAATGCTAGTGCCTGGATTGTGGAAGCAGAGCAGGTGATTCACTTGGGGTCAAGTTCAGCGATTGTACACAGTTGAGAGATGGTAGAGGGATGAGAGTGGAGTGAAGAGGAAGGAGGGTGTCAGGATATAAGGCTTTGATTTACTAGGCCATTTCATCATAGTGTTTGCAGTGTAATTTCTTCCAACAACCGATTCTTCTTAAGTCTTCAGAATAATGCAATGAATTTTGTTCGCTTGCTTTATTTATTATCGTTTTCTAAGCCTTCAAATTGCAATATAAGCCCATGTAATTTGTTTTACATTGATATACAGCCATATTTTGGAAAACAATTTTTATAACAGTAAAAAACAGACTGGGAACGATCTTGATTATTGTCCATGAATGTGGGCGTTAACATGTGCTTGTGTGTGTGTGTGTGTGTGTGTGTGTGTGTGTGTGTGTGTGTGTGTGTGTGTGTGTGTGTG
>JADBJO010004643.1:10000-40384 GCA_016801955.1 Conus betulinus
GTTGTTCATATCTCATGTTGTGGCAAGCTCCACATGGAACGTTTTCCCACGTGTAAGCGTTTCTTCAAGGGACCTGAAATGCTGATAATAAGTATTCTCAACATGTCATTTATTCGTTGTAGAGGTCACTGGTGTCACAGAGTTTAAGAGCCTTCCTCTATGCATGGTCCACGCAGGCAACAAACTTCTTTACCAATTCAAAGACTTCAAACTAGCATGACAGTTCATCCCATTACCAGCAACGACCCCCCCCCCCCCCCCCCCCCCCACCCCCAAATCATTGGGCCACAAGAAACATATGCTGTCATTGCTTGCATCTTATTATCAGTACCCAGTCAGTAAAAGTCTTTGTTTTTTTTTCCCATCTCCTCTTCCTCCTTCCTCCTTCCTTCTCTGGTTCATTCAACTCCTACACCTTTTCCTCCTTCCCTTCTCTGGTTCATTCAACTCCTACGCCTCTTCCTCCTTCCCTTCTCTCTGCTTCATTCAACTCCTACGCCTCTTCCTCCTTCCCTTCTCTGCTTCATTCAACTCCTACGCCTCTTCCTCCTCCTTCCCTTCTCTGCTTCATTCAACTCCTACGCCTCTTCCTCCTTCCCTTCCCTGGTTCATTCAACTCCTACACCTTTTCCGTACAGAAAGAGTTCACAGGACGAGGACAGGGGGAGGAGGGGAGGGACCTTTTCCCGTCTTCCGTTGATTGGTCAGAAATGCGAGGGCTGGACAACCACCACGTCACAGGGACAGGTGGCGCAGCTGACGACTGATGGGCATGACTTTTGCAAGTGCCTCTGGCTGGGAGACCTCAATCACCTGAAATCACACACAAAAACATAGTCTTCACATCTGTTGGAAGTCATCAGTTAGTAACATACATAGTTTGTATATTTCAACTGATACTTTCAATGTGGTTATTGATACGCGCGTACTAAAAGTTAAACTGTACAAACGACATATGCTGATGCTCTGTGTGTGCGTTCGTGCGTGTGCGTGTGTGCGTGTGTGTGTGTGTGTGTGTGTGTGTGTGTGTGTGTGTGTGTGTGTGTGTGTGTGTGTGTGCGTGCGTGCGTGCGTGCGTGTGTGTGTGTTGATTTTTGTTTCGGTTGGTTTGGGGTTTTTTTTTTTTTTGGTTATAACAAACAGCATCCATGATGATGATGTTGATCATTATGATGGTGACGATGATGTTGCACGAGCTGGTTCAGGTGCACACACACACACACACACACACACACACACACACACACACACACACACACACATTCGCGTGCGCGTGTGGCACGCACACGCTTTCATACCAGATTTCTCTTTTTCTTTTGTTTTTTTTTTTTTAACTGAAATGAAACCCTGTTTCTGAGAGAGAGAGAGAGAGAGAGAGAGAGAGAGAGAGAGAGAGAGAGAGAGAGAGAGAGAGAGTATTCCCAAGGCTAATGGTTAAGCAAGATGACACTTCTTTCCACCTAACTCTTTTCCCCTCACGGACAAAGGAAACTAATACACGAACACTGGTACGATGTACATTGGAATAATGAATTATATAAAAGATTTTTTAAAAGATCAGTAATGATTCATGTCAATACAGAAAGCACACAAATGGCTCACACACACACACACACACACACACACACACACACACACAGCAGCGCGCGCATACCCCCCCCCCCCCCCCCCCCCAATCACGCCCCCCCATGATATCCAACAGCAGAGTAGTATATATCAAAAAGATTAGTCAAGAAGATAAGTTAAATTGGTAAGAACAACTTTTACTATCTCAAAATACAAACAAAAGCAAACCTACACTAAACGAAAAATAGTATACCACTGAAACACACGGCTGTCATCACTTGCAGTATGCTTTGCCTTTTAAAACAACTCGTTTCTCATATAACTGTTGCATACCAACTTGTCTTGCATCTACAACCATGCCACCCACATTCACCACATCGTTCAACAATCACTTGCTTTGCTAACCCAGACTTCCATGCCATTATGTCGATGAAACAGGTAGCAAGGATTAACAGAAACAGTGATTATAAGTTTGTTAATATTTTTGAATCGACACCTTTTTTTTTTTAAGTTTTTTTTAGTTTTTAGTTTTTGCTGACGAAATATTCTTGGCTGACATTGTTTTTTTAAATGTGTAGTTTCAATGTCTCTGTCGCAACTTTGTATAAAACCGTCCTCAGATATTTTTAGTCACCCACTCTCTCAACAGCTTGGGCATCAATAAAAACGATTTGTTCGAGTGGAGGGTATTTACTAAAAAAATCAGCAATCAGTTCTTTTGTATTCAAAATATTCAGACACAATAAAGATTGGCGACTAAAATTCAACACTCACGTTCATACAATACATGCATGTTCAACATTCTAATTCATTAAAGAAGATTGATTTAAAAGGCAGGATCAGAAGAAAGAAATAATGTTCATGTTGAGGACCGAGAGGCTGCGGAGAGAGAGAGAGAGAGAGAGAGAGAGAGAGAGAGAGAGAGAGAGAGAGAGAGAGAGAGAGAGAGAGAGAGAGAGAGCTGAGGCTGCGAGAGAGAGAGAGAGAGAGAGAGAGAGAGAGAGAGAGAGAGAGAGAGAGAGAGAGAGTCACAGCAAAAGACGTTTCAATGTTAGGCTTTCGGCCCATTAACTGTAATTGTTGCAGTAAATAAGTCAATAAAACATCACGCGTTCATCCGAGTTTTACTTTGATACTTCCTTCTGAGATTACGAGCTTTGTGTATGTACAACCATATTTTGACGACCAGTTCAGCTTTACACAAGTTGAGATGAAGATAAAGAGGGGTGCCTGTAATACTTTAGAGCTCTCGATTCTTTTCACAGTTCCTTATATGTCAGGCACATAAATACAAAGTGAAACATTTTCAACTGTATTGCAAAGAAAGGGACAAAAAGACATCGATAAATCAAACCAAGTCTTGTCAGCATGAGGACATCATCTCAATTTCTTCGAAGGAAGACACAAATCCATTCCTAATATGATATAAGCCACCAAAGCGTCTGCCTTGTCTGGTAGACTTGATAGCAGGCGACAACTTTTCACGAAAAATGTCTTATAGAATATTGTAGCTGTCCATAAAATACTTTCCCTCGAATTTTTGCGACAGTTTTTTGCAACAGGACACTGCGAAATAGTGTAGTCAGTGATTGCTGTCGCTTGCGACACATTTTCACATGAAATCTTACTACTAGAGTTAACATTTCCTGTGAAATATGGTCGCAGCGTTAATATTTCACAGCGACGATTTTTTTTTTCAAAGTGAAAAAACGTCGCCGCGGTTGAGCGTCAAAATATCACAGAAAATTATGCAGCCTGCCATGGAATAAAAAAAATGTCGCAAGTGATTTTTATCATAAATGTTCTTGACGAAAGTCATATTTCCATTCGCGCGCGCTTGCGTGCGTGCGTGTGTGTGTGTGTGTGTGTGTGTGTGTGTGTGTGTGTGTGTGTGTGTGTGTGTGTGTGTGTCTGTGTGTGTGTGTGCGTGTGTGCGCGCGCGCGCGCGTTGTGAACGCGCGCGCGCGCGCGCGTGTGTGTGTGTGTGTGTGTGTGTGTGTGTGTGTGTGTGTGTGTGTAGGTGTGTGTGTGTAGGTGTGTGTGCTGTGAAATGTGATTTTTTTTTTTCATCAATATCGTAGGCCTAGGACATTCAGCACAACGAAAGTAGGGAAGACTGGGTAAGTTAAAACCCCTAAGAAATGCAGCCCTACCTCCTTCACTAATTTTTTTACTTCACTCCAAGTTAATTATTTGTAAACCTTACCATAAGAGATTCATATAGTACAGCCATCAAATGGCTATCTTTATTTCAAAAAGTTCTACATAAGAAATCATTAAATTCTTAAAGAAAAGGAAGCCCACTTTAGACATTTCGGGTTAAATTGACCAGGGAGTGGTAAATATTGGGCTACGGGCCTATATTAAACGACACGCATTATTCATAAACCCAAATCAATATTGTTTGTCTGTTGGCCATATAAATTGTGTGAGCTTGTTCGATAATCCATTTAAAGGCACCTAAGGATCTCAACACATTCATAAACTAAACTTAAAGAGTAAATGATTATCATTAATTGTCAGAACAGAAACACGAACATAACAGAGTCTAAAAGTTGTGTGTGTGTGTGTGTGTGTGTGTGTGTGTGTGTGTGTGTGTGTGTGTGTGTGTGTGTGTGTGTGTGTGTGTTGTTTGTGGCATCAGTTATCGGATCAATGGAGCACCTAAGGCGGTGATGTTTTCTTTGTTTTTTTTTTTTCCCTAAGGCCAAAATCCACCTCTTCGTTTTTTGGTGCTTCACACTGTCTTCATCTGAAAAAAAAAAAAAAAAAAAAAAGTAATTTCCACTTCTAGCTTCCTTTCTTTCTTTCTTTTAAAGTAATCTCCACTACTAGCTTTTTTTCTTTCTTTTTTTTTTTTTTTTTTTTTTTTTTCCTTTTCTTTTTCTCCCAGTAAGTCTGGTCTGTATGTTCACTTACGAATGGACATAGTCTTGCTGATTTTAGTGTTTTGGTGTTTGATGCAAAATGTCTGGGTTTGTTAATGTTCTAATGTGTGGTGTACTGGCACTTTCACACTGATCATGTGCTGCTTATACAAAGAGAACAATATAATTAAACAGGACTTAATACTTAATCATTTTCTTTTCTTTCAGATTTTCCCAGAGGGAGAGAGAGTGAGAAAGAGACAGACAGACAGACAGACAGACAGACGGATAGAGGCGGCATCATAGAATTGTATGAAGAGTTTGTTTGTTTGTTTTCACTTCCCCCTCTTCCCCACTGTCGATCCTACCCTCTCTCCCTTCCCTAAGTCTCCGGTCTCCTCCCCCCCCCCCCCCCCCTCCTCAAGCCCACATCTCTCCCCACCCTCCTCCCCTCCCTTCTTTGAAGATTGAGTAGTGTGTGTGTGTGTGTGTGTGTGTGTGTGAGAGCGCGCGCGCACGCGTGTTTCTGTCAATTTCATTTTAATTTTATAAAGTATTTATTTTTTCATTTACAGTTTTTAAATCTGTAATATCCGTCTAATATACTATTTCTGTTTCGACTTCTAGTTATGTCTAAGATATCATCTGGTTTTCAATACTCTTAACTGCACGTGTTGTTCAAAAATAGTATATGTAATGGTGTATTTGCGTTTGTTTTTTTTTTTGTATACTAACACACATTTTCCCGATTAAGATCATGTGGTTTATTATGTTTTGATTATTGACATTGTTTCCACAGGTAGTTATCTTGACTCCTAACAGAATGTCAAAAAGATCTAAATTCATGCGGATACCTGTCAGACCATGAACATAACTTTCCATTTTCTTCCAAAATGCTTTCACAGGGGACACTTGTAAAAGAAATGCTCTATGTAATCTACTTCAGTTCTGCAAACGGAGCAGTTACTATCCTCTACCAGTTTCATTTTATGTAACAAAATATTTGTTGGGTATATATTATAAACAATTTTCCACTGCAGCTCTCTTAATCTGATTTCTTTCGTAGCAGCATGTGCCATTAGCCATGAATCCTTGTCTATTTCGAAGTTCAGATTTCTAAGCCAAAACCCATGAGCACACGTTTTTAAGTCTTCGTTTGTCTCTCCTTTATCAGTTAATATTTTCCTGATATGTTTTGGCTTTAAACAGTAGACCCTGTATTCAAAGCAATTCTGTATCCCTTCTTGGCAAGGATTTTCACGTGTCCAGTTTTTTTTTCCAGGATGCAGGTATTGAGTTCATTAAAGCATTATCTTCAAAAAGAACATTTCCTCTGTTTTGTACTACTTTTTCCCGAATTTCTCCGGAACTAAGCATTCTATTTTCATTTTCTTTAATAATATCCTTTACTCTTTCAATTCCTACTCTTTTCCAGGAAGGACAGAATAGAGTGCGACATTTATATTTTATAAGCGAATTGTTCCACAGTAGCTGTTTGTGAAAGTTTTGTCGTGATACATCAGTTTTTGGTTAGAGTTTTTGTTATCTAAATGTGTGTGTAGAACTTCTTGCCAAAATGGGTTACTGATCTGACAATGGGAGAACAGCATTCTCGATGTACAGTTTATATCAAAGGCACCCATGTTACTTGTTAGTTAATCCAAATGCCATTTGGGGATATAGCTCCAGTTATTGTTCGTGGCTGTAAATAGTTTTCCTACCCACTGTAGATAGAAACTATCTTGCATCTTAAAAAGGTTTACCATTTTTACTCCTTCTTGACTAATATCTGCTTCCATTACTTTTCGTCTTTTCAAGCGCTGTTTGTTTGAGTTCTTCTTCTGCCATAAGAATTTATAGGGTTCTGTTAATTGTGGTCAAAACGTGCTTTGGCAGACCTATTGACTGCATTACAAACACAAACTGACTCAACAAAAAACACTTTATTATAACTATTTTCCCATAAATTCCTAAATCTCTCTTACTCCATGTTCTAATCATTTTAGTCATTGTTTCATTCGTTTTAACCAATTTTCTCTATGTTTATTGCTGCTTGGATATTTTGAAAAAAAAATCCCCAGTATTTTAATTTGTTCAGTTAACATAAATGGCATATTGTCTTCATACCTCTGCATCCCTAGTCTCATTGCTTTTGTTTTCTGCACATTTAATTTTGAGACCAGAAAAAAAAACCAGAGAAAATCATGTATTATGTCATATGCTTTTATCATGTCATCTCTGTTATTTAGAAAAACAGTTGTGTCGTCTGCTAGCTATTTTATTTTAAGCTTTACCAATTCATTATTGAAAGTGGGAAGATCAATTCCTGATATATTACTGTTCCGAATCTTTATTGCCAGTAATTCAACAGCTAAAACGAAAGCCAGAGGTGAAAAAGGACAGCCCTGCCTGATGCCATACTTCACAGGGAAAGATTCCGAGATACAGCCACCATGATTTATGCTGCTGACGGTGTTCGTTGTAATCACACTTACCCATCTTTTGAACTGGTTCCCAAACCCAAATATGTCGAAAGTTTGCAACATATATTCTTTAGAAACAGAGTCAAACACGTTTTGATCATCTAGTGCTAATAGATATCGCACTTTTTGGCTACACTTTTTGATAATCTAGTGCTAATAGATATCGCACTTTTGGTTACATTTAGATAGTTGATGACATCATCTATAGTTCGTAGTACTTTCGAAATATTTCGTCCCTTCAGATAACCTACTTGATCATGGCTAATTAATTTATCAATAACTTTATTCAGTCTCGGCGCCAATGCCTTTGCTAGTATTTTTATAATCTGTATTAGTTAGTGTAATTGGTCTCCAATTACTTTGTCTCTTGAAAGGTCACTGCTCTCGTTAAGTAGTATAATAATGCCTTGTTTCTGACTGTATGACATTTCACCCTCTCTGAAATATTCGTTAAATGATTCCGTTACAACATCGCTTATAGCTATCCAGAAAAACTTCAAAAAATCCGTTGTAAGACCATCACTACCTGGTGCTGATCCGTTTTGCATACGCTTTAAAGCTAGACTTGTCTCTTGTACACTCATAAGACCTTCACATGTGAAAGACTCTTCTTCTAATTTTGTAAATGGTTCCATTTGAATGAATTCTTCAATTTTTCTTTCATATTTCCCTCTTCCTCTGACAATTTAGAATATACCTCTGAGTAGAAATCTTTAATTTCTATTAATACTTCCGACTGACTTGTAATTATTTCACCATTATCCTTTTGCACGTGTGCCATTGCATTTTGGTTACCACGAATCTTTCCAAGCCTAAGAAATATTTTGTATTTTTTTCTTCTTCTTCTACCCACTTTGTTCTTACCCTTGTCTGGGCTCCTCTAGCTTTTCAAGTGATAATATTTCAAGTTGTTTATTTCCATAACTTTTTTTTTTTTTTTATTTTGTTCATTATCAGAATCATTTGCACATGGTTGATCCATCTTCTGGAGTTTACTTTCAAATCTATCTAAAGTTCATTCCGTTTGTTTTGTGCTCTGAATTTGCCATATTCTAAACAAAAATATTTTATCTTTGATTTACACCAGTCCCACTGATCCCCTGTTTTCTTAACATTTCTTTACTTTCACCTATACATTTTTTATTAATACAACATTCACTCTGCCAACGAAAACGACATCTTTCAGATAACTGTTATTTAAAAACGCCAGTATCCAGGCCCTCTAACGAATCATTATCATTTATTTCAGTAATTATTGCTCTATGATCCGTACTGTCTACAGACATGATGTCACATGGAACACACTTGTCAGCCAGTTCTTGGCTGGCAAAGCAAAATCTCAAGCCTCCGTGCAATAAACGGATCTTGCCTGCCCCAAGTATACTCCTTTTCCTCCTCATGACAAATTTCCAGAGATCTGTCAAGCCAGTGTTTGTAACCATTTTAATTTTGTAACTTCTTTTTCACAGTGTGGTTCACCAGATATTATGTCCAAACTATTACACATAACAGTGTTGAAGTCTCTCCATGCACAGTAAGTTTTTTGATTTGCAGTTTAATAATATGTCTTGTAAATTTTCGAAAAGTCTCATTTTTTCCTGCGTTTCATTAGGAGCATACACGTTAACCAGTGTGACGTTTCTATTCTCCGTCTTAATTGAGATAGCAACTATTCTATCGCTACAGTTTTGAAGTTCAACATTTCCTTGGAAATGTTTAGATATTAATATGACTTGCCCTTTACTATGAGCTGTCCCACTATGACAGAATAATTTCCTTCCCATTGTTTCTCCCGGTAGTTTGCTTCGCTTTCAGTTACATGTGTTTCCTGAAGACATACTATGTCAATCTTCTGTTGTTTGAACATTGAAAACATTGCAATTCTTTTTAATCTGTTGTTCAGTCCTCGTGTGTTTAAAGAACGCGTAATCGATTCATTTTCCTAGAAAGGAAATAGTAACCTGTTCATTTTCCCCATTAAAACAAACAAACAAATGCGGAACACACACACACACACACACACACACACACACACACGCACACACACACACACACACGCACACGCACACACGCACATGCACACACATACACATACACACATGTGAACATAGCCAGAATCATTGTCCTTTAAACGTCTGCATGGTCCGTAACCAATGTAAACCGATGAAAAGAATAAACCGCAAAGAATTCAGTCAACCATCACATCACTGTAAATATCATCGCCGTCAGATTCGGAATTGTCCCTAGTCTGCTGTCGACGTTGTTTTTCAACGTGTTGCGATGGTGTAGAGTCCGCGGGAAGAGAACGTTTTGTCGAGGCTGAGCGTGAGGACTCTGCCCGGAATTTCAGCACTGTTTGCGATCTATCCCCTTTCTTTGAGAAAGCCCCCTGCCTTTTCACAGTTCTGCCCCTGCTGGATTTCCTCGACTGGGTTGTAGCCTCGGAGGGTTGTAGCACGAAAGAGGGGCACCCCTGACCGAGAAGGAGCAGACCTTTTTTAGCACTCGGAGAAGTCGAGCTAGTTGACGATTTTTTTGGTACGGGTACAGCTAGCAGTCCTACCGGCTGAATCGGGGGAGGGGCTCTTTTGACCCTGTAACCCGTAGGACTAACACTGGCCCTGTCACGATCGGAAATCGATCCGGCTCGATCACTACCAGCACTACAACTGGCCCTGTCACGAACGGAAGTCTTCTCTCGGCAGCCACTGTTCTCCCCCTGGCCCACAGGGGGTCATGTCACACACAGGGTCACCCGCCTTGTGACCGTCTTTGTAGCACTGGCGACACTTTATAGGTCTGTCACACACACTGATGCTCAGTGCCCTTTACCTAAGCATCTGTTGCGCTGAGAGTCCGTTTCTCTCCTGACCGACTTCTCTTTATGATAGAGAGAGGCTCTAGATGGCGCTATCTCTATGAATGATAGGAGGTGAACGGGTGAAATATCAATGTATACAAACCTGCCTGTTTTCCACGTAGTTAACTTTCCATTAGCATCCCTGTCTCTTTCGGCGATAAGTTTTGATCGTACATTGGTTTTCAGGTTTTTAATGGCATTCAATATATCATCATCAGAGAAAGACAGAGGACATTACTCACGGTAAGTTTCGTCGCTGGTATTTCTTGCTCTTCCCCATCAGGAGATGTGACAACAAAAGGATTTTTTTTTTTTTCTTTCACTTCCACCTGTACCCCTCTAAGAACAAAACCCCTGTATCAAAATCTTATGTCTCGCTTCCGACGTGCGAGGATAAATCCTCCAAAGACACCCTATTCTCTGTGCTCCTTCCACCGATTCAAAGCCAGCAGTGTTTTCAACAGAAGAGCAGATCTCTGCCGTAGTGAAAGGCCTTTGGTCAAAACCGGGTAGCTGATTGTTCAGAATAAAAACGGGCAAGACTCTGGTGTTTATATCCGCCATTTCTTTTCTCTTTTTTTTTTTGGTTTTGTTTTGTTTTGTTTTTTATTAACAGGTGGTGGGAGAACAATTCCCGATCTAATATAAGTCACAACAGTATCTCACAGCACCAAATGAAAGTCAACACACATCATCAAAGGATAATACTTGCCCTCGTCTCCCAGCAAGGTCCGTCAGGATGAAAAAAAAAGCAACAACAAAAAAACACTTTCTGTTCTTAACGGTTCTCTCCCAAACAAAAAAGACGAGAAAACGATAGGAAAGCAGCAATCATGGTGCAGAAAATGGGCCGGCCAACACAGTGGACGGATGAATAAGTTTAGAGAACAAATATCAACAGCAGAAAAAAAGGGTGTGTAAAACTTCAGTCAGAAAAAGAATCAAGCGCGTGGAAAACCAGAGCGATGAAAAATGTGGCCACTCGTCGCGAACTTCGCTCACCAAGAGAGTCTAAAAGTTAATACAACCAAATCGCAGAACAGACAGTTCCAGTTCTGCTGCTTTAATTGCAGTGCTTCTAAGGCACTTAAATTCATGAATTTACAAACGAGTCAAAGTAACCCATTTTAGCTACAAGTAACCCAAAAGTTATCAGAGGCCATGATGCAGAGCTTCTGGCATCATTTGGCTTGTTTTACTGCAGTCCTTTTCAGGCATTCAAAGCTCCAAGGAAGCCGTGATTTGAAATTAATTAACATAGTATTTGGCTGAAAGGATCATCCATTTCTTTTCTAACGCTTTTATCTAGTTTAATGAAATAAACAACGCAGACAAAAAAATGCAGAACGTACCGTTCAAAATGGGTTTCTTTCATTACGCTCGTTTTAAGGCACCTAAGGCCTAAATATAATCATGTTCAAAATGTGAAACATAACACATTTATATAAATTATCTTTTGTCTTGGGTGGCTTCTTTTAAAAAAAAAAAAGACACACGAATTAATGTTCGAAAGCAAAAAGAAACATTCTAAGAAGCATCAATATTTGGATATGTTTCTTCTAAACAAATGGATGCCACCAAGGCACACTCGCGCGCGCGCGCGCACACACACACACACACACACACACACACACACACACACACACACACACACACACACACACACACACACACACTCACACACACATACATGTACACACACATGAGGCTCTACGCATATATCAGAATCTGGAATCATATCTGTTAGCCAAGACTCTGCTATACAAAACACGTGAAAGCTATTACCATTGTTGTGAAGAATTGCAGCGATTTCGTCTGTCTTCTTTCTGGCACTATTTATCTTTAAATAACCGATGCGAAGTCCCTCTTTTGAAGGCCATGTATCTAAGTAGTAGATGACATGATAACTATGTAAGTGAACGGTGTATACTAACAGAAAAGGCGCATTACGCGCTGTTCTTACGGCCACAAATCAAAGACGGTTAATACATCAGATCATGTTGTGTTGCAAGTCCAGAAACTGCCGATGGAAAAGATATCACAAAATAAAAAAGAAAAATATAGCGGTAACAATATAAAATTATGATCAAACCATGAACACAACGAAAAGCATAAAACCCTTTATCAGATATGGATAGGCTGTTCGCCAAAAATGTTGTTGCTGTTGTTGTTGTTGTTGTTGTTGTTGTTGTTGTTGTTTTCTGCTCCCTGAAAGGAGGAAACAAATCTTTTACATATTGAGAAAAAAAAATAGAAATTGGGCTTTGTTCAACCAACGCAACAACAATGATTTAGAATACCCTGAAATACAAAAGAACACTTGTAACTGGAAGAAAACGTATATGCACGCACACGTCACTTATGACACACTAGGCAATAAACAGTGTCAATGCTGATCCAGCACAAATCGAAAGAGGAGTCTGCTAAAGGTACTATGAATGATGGCTCCAAGTCCAGCAACTGCAATATTCATACACACACGCACGCACGCACGCGCACATATACACGAGCACACACACACACACACACACACACACACACACACACACATATATATATATATATATATATATATATATATATATATATATATATATATATATATATATATATATATAGAGAGAGAGAGAGAGAGAGAGAGAGAGAGAGAGAGAGAGAGAGATAATACAATAAACTCATAAATTCCAAGGATAAGTACCAAGCACCATTCCAGCAACTCACAGAGCAGCTTGGTGTTGCAATGACTGCAAGAAATAGGGGGTGATAAGCATTCATATCTGTAGAGGTAGATCATTCTGCCTAACTAACAGTATGTCGTTGAGTGGGTGAATGGGGAATAAATGCTTCTAAAAATGAACCTTCAGCAAGCTTATAGTCTCCAAAGAGGGAGATGATCTCCAATGGGGAGGAAGCTCACTAATATGTAACTCCTGGTCAGATACCGGTATTTCGAAACCTGATTGTTTCTCCTCAGTGACCGCGGAAAGTGATCATTTCTATTTCTACAATCTAAGACATAAGAGCAAGCTTTGTTTATAATTCAATATTTCTTGCAGTCACTGCAACACCAAGCTGCTCTGTGAGTTGCTGGAATGGTGCTCGGTACTTATCCTTCGGAGGTCGATGTCTCTCGTGACGGAATTTCCTTTAAGGAGAACTGAAGCTCCATCAGATACAGAACGAGTGGACAAAATATTGCGTGCAGTGTTCATTCGGGACACTTCCTTTAGATTTGCATAAGGGCGGTCGGTACCTCTACCTGAATTGATTGTTGTCCGAGATCTGATGTTGGCAGAATCGGTTAAAGCATCAGCCTGATTTGTGAGAAGGCTGAATCGATTGGAGGTCTGGACTGAGTACACAACACCGTCTTCTTGAGGACACCGGCTGTCTTCTTGTCCGCGGGTAGACAGAGGCTTACAGTCAGGAGCTGGGGAGTTGTGCCTTGTTTCATGGTCGTTCAAGGTTGTCCGCTGAGAATCTCCCTGTTGATGATGGCCGACTGGTTCTTTGCTGGGTACATGTTTCACGTGAGGTCTCTCGGTGACTTGCTGTAGAGGATAGTGGAGATCACATCAATAGAAGTATTTTCAGATCTGTTTTGTCACCTGCACATTGTGTACTGGTGGAGATCACACCAATGACGAACTTTTTGAATCTGTGTCGTCATCTTCACATTGTGTACTGGCGTCGCATGATTTGGTTGGGTGTCAACTTTTTAACGTCGCTGTATATATTACCCAACTGAATTTTAACGAATGGTTCTCTTTATTTAATGTGCTGACTTGTTTACCCCAGGTCACAAATTCTTGCCTCGAGAGAATGAACAAGTGAGTGGAAAACGTCAAAGTTGGAGGTTATGTCTGTCCGCATTTAATTTTTCGCACACACCTTGACGTCCTCCATCTGTTCAGACACTGATGTCTGAAGGCCAGAAAGAGAGAGCTGGAGATCTGAAACAGCCTCTTGTAGTTGCTAGAATCTCCCAGTATAGAAGGCCAGTAGTAATGTTTTGGCATGAGTCTTTTTTCTGTCGGGGGGGGGGGGGGGGGGGGGGGGGGGTAAAACAAAGGGTCCGTTCGCGGAGTTTTGAAATTTGTGAATGGCCCATCTTGATAATCTGCAGATGAGTGGAGGGGACGTGAAGTGTTGGAGGAGGAACTGACGGGACGTGGGACACGGGAGGAGTTGAGGGGACATGGGACTCGTTCTTTGCGTCAGGTTGATCTGGTGAGTTGCGTTGCTCCACAAGGGCTGACTGGTTAGTATCCGTTCCAGATGACTTAGTTTTTGAAACGGCAGAATGCCCTGTTTCTGACTCAGAGGACATGTCAGTGTGTGCAGAAGAAGATTCTTTACCGCTGAATTGTGGGGTAGGAGGGAGGGGGGGACAAAAATTGTGGGCAAAATTGTTTTCATGGGCTACGTGCAGTGGAGATACTGAGCATGCATGGGTAGAAGAGTCTTTAACATACGCTAGGTTTTCCATTGCTGTAACTGGCATCGCTGGTGTTTGTAGCTGAACATCATAGGACACCGAGCCTAGAAAGGTCACTGGTGTGTTAAGCAGTGATTTTTTCAGAGTAATATGGTCACCGTTTCTTTGGTAGGTCTGAATGGCATGTCGGATGACTTCCCATTCATCTGTGTCCCACTGGATACAGTCCTTTCCCTGACAAAGAAGAGTACCAATAGCTGAGCTGGATTTGAAGTGTAAGGTCAGAGTGATACGTTTTGAGGCAGGATCGCCGGAATAGATTACGCATAACAGTTTTTGCCAGAAGTGGTTGGGCCTCGGATATCCATACTGATGATGAAGAAAGAATGTCATAGTCGAACGACTCCATCTTAATAGACGTGTTTGAAATGGAGTAACGGTACAGCAGCGCATTACGCCAGATAAGCAGTTCTTTTTCTCCACACCAAAAACGCTATTGAAAACGATCAAGAGTGGGTTTAAGTTTTTCGTCGATTCACCATCATGAGCCTGTGGCTGGACAGCCAAAAGGTGTGCCATATCACTCATGATGGCGCGCGCCGAGTTTTCAGTCACGCATGTAATAAAGAAAAACAAAAAAATAAAAGGATAATCTCACTCACTTGCAGTGCTGGTCTTTCGCGGAGACATTGTCAACAGTGTTTACATGATGCACATGAGATTAAAATTTGAAAATAGAAATTTCTGAAAACTGACAGACATGGATCTAGCGTATTTGCCTTCTTACATTTTCAGACATTAAGAGCCTGCACGTCCCTGTGCAAAATCACTACAGTTCAAAGCCAAAATATCAAATTATTGTCAATCAGTATATGACACAGTCACGGTTGATCATCGATGTAACTTAGTTCTGTTTGGCCAAGGAAACGTCGCACATCAACAACATTAAACAATACAGATCTATATAGATCTACGACGTAATTGATGTAGACCTAAATGCAAAACGTCATCCAACAAACGTAGGCCGAAAAATCAAAATGTTTTCAATCAAATATGACACAGTTACGGGTTGACCATCGATATAACTTACTTTCTTTTAGCCAAGGAAACATCGCACATCACTAAACATTACAATATACTTAGTTAGTTAGTTAGTGTTTATAGGGTCCAGCGGACTACAAGAGCCTAATCAGGACCTCAGCTATCATATTTGCCGAGTCTCTAGATACAAATACCCACACTAGTATTAACACATCGCTTGAAATTTATAAAGACAAAAGCACAATTATCTGTTCAACTCCAGCAACACCTATATACATTATTAAAACACTATAAAATTAATAAAATAAGTTTACCTCTTTCAAAAAAGAAAAAATAAGATCCACTGAAATCTCACGAGAAAGAACTGATAAATCACTGGTGGAAAAGAACTTCTCTCTGATACACATCAAATCAGCACATTCGGTCAAAAAAGGATTAACACTGAACAAGCTGTCACATGCATCACACCATGGAGGGTCTTCCCTTCTGAGTATCCAACTGTGCGTTATATAGCTGTGCCCAATATGTAACCGTGACAAAACCAATTCCTCTTTACGGTTACGTACTATCGATAGGAAAGGTCGATTAAATCTGGGCAAATTTTAAACAATTTATATGAATTTGATTAGACCATTCACTCTGCCACAGTTCACGACAATACAAGCTAGATTTATGACGAAGATCTGAGTGAGGAACAAATTGCACAGGCAGTGAGGAACAAACTGCACTGAAAGCCAGATTTAACGCCTTCAGTTCAGCAGTATAAACAGACGACGATCATCCCGCAATCTTAACAACGTAGGCTCCTGAAAATTGCTGTCACACACAATGGCAGCTGCAGCCCTCTCATCTTTTTTAGAACCATCTGTAAAAATCTTGGTAAAATCTTTATAAAGTTCACATTGCTCAAGATAAAGTGTTTATATGCAGTACTCGAGGTGACCTCCTTTCGAAACTGAGTTAAATATAAATTAATCTCTGGATTGGCTATTTTCCAGTAAGTACATCAGTCTGTAATGGACCGTCATCAACAGCATCAAGGTCAATGCCAGCTGCCCTGAAGTGGGGCAAAATACGAATACCCAGTGGACGAATCTCATTTGGCTTTAAGTCATATTTGGCTCTAAAAGGCGGGTTCATGACAATATCATAGCCAGGTTTTCTGGATTAGCCCTCAGTTTCAGATAATAATTCATGGAAAGACACAATCTCCTTAGCTCCAGAGGGGTTCACCAGATTCAACATACAAACTCTCTTTTGGAGATGTGCGAAATGCTCCCAGAGCAATCCACAGTCCTTGATAATGAATTGGATCAAGAGCTTTGAGATAAGGCTTTCGTGCGGATCCATATACCACACAACCATACTCTAGCTTTGGTCTCACAAAGCCCGATATAATCGCAACAAAAGTTCGCCTGTTTACACCCCAATCAGTATGACTAATAACCTTTAAAACATTCAAACCTGACTGGCAAGATTGTTTAATGTACTTAATGTGAGGCAAAAAGGAAAGTTTACTATCAAAAATAACCCCCCCAAAATTTCACTTGTTTGGAAACTTTGACCATTGAGACTGATAGCTGGTTCTAAGACCTGAGATCTTTTTCTATGGAAATGAATACACTCTGTCTTAGTAGCTGAAAACTTAAATCCATTTTCAGTGACCCACTCCTGAACATGATGAACACACAACTGAAGTTGACGCTCAGCTGCAGCCAGGGTTTTCCCCTTGGCAGAGATGGAGAAATCATCAACAAACAATGACTTATCAATCCCAGACTTTACTGACTGAACGATATTATTAATCTTGAGATTGAACAGAAGTGGAGAAAGGATGCTACCCTGAGGGACACCCATCTCCTGCTCAAAAGGATCCGAAAAGGTAGAATGAAGTCTACACTAAAATGCCTGTTAGACAAAAAATTAGCAATAAACATTGGTAAATTACCTTTGAAATTAAGTGCCTTCAAGTCCTGAAGAATTCCATACCTCCATGTTGTGTCATAAGCTTTTTCTAAATCAAAAAGAATAGAAACTACATGTTCTCCATTAATCAAAGCATTCCTGATAAAAGACTCGTATCGAACCAGGTGATCAGTAGTACTGCGGTTGTTCCGAAATCACACTGGGAAACATCCTATGCCCCAAGACATTCTAAACTGCCATAACAATCGAGAATACACCCATTCTCTCCATAGTTTTACATAAGCAACTAGTAAGAGCTATAGGACGATAGTTGTTAGGATCCGAATGATCTTTCCCTGGTTTTGGAACAGGAACAACAACCGCCTCTCTCCAAGATTGTGGAAAATATCCTGAACACCAAACATGATTAAACAGTGACAACAACACCTTTAAACCCTCAGTTGGCAAATATTGAATAAATTGATAATGAATGTCATCTGGTCCAGGAGCTGAGCTGTTGGCTTTCAAAATGGCGTCCTTTAACTCACCATGCTGAAAACGCAGTTATAATCCTCAGAACTATCTGGCACGAAAGAACAAGATTTTGACTCCACTGATCTTTTGATACGCTGGAATTCATTGCAATAATGATCAGCTGACGAATTGTGATGAATAGTAGCAGCTAACAAGTTAGCAACCTCCTTTTTATTTGTAATAATTGATCCGTTTACTTGCAAACTTTTAATAGCTGATGTAGCCGACTTTCCCTTAATCTTACGGATTAATTTCCAGACTTTCCTTGAACTGACCTTAAAGGACAGATTTGAACAAAAAATTTTTCCAAGATTCTTTCTTTTTGGTTTTAAAAGTATACCGACATTTAGCCCTACATGCCTGATGTTTAACTTTGTTTCCCACCATAGGAAATCTAGCAAAAAGTCTTTGAGCACTCTTTCTCTTACCCTCCAGAGTTTTGCACTCTTTATCATACCAAGGGGACTTAACATCATTAGGTTTATCACGGGATTTGGGAAATAGCTTCCTTAGCACTCTCTGAAATCACTTTAGTGAACTGCAAAACAGGATCATCATAACTCTGCAACAGATTCATAGGCATTCTACTTAAATTCTGTTGCTGATAAAGACTCCAATCTGCAGAGAGCGGAATTTCCATGTTTCCCGAGGGGACTCCTGCAACTGCTTCGTAAAATAAATAAAAATCGGAAAGTGATCACTCCCGCTTAGGTCCGAATGAACTTGCCACTGTAAGTCCAAAAATAAGGAAGGATCGCAAATGGACAAATCCAAGTGAGTCAAGGAAACAGAAGGAGAACGAAAGGTCGGTGAGCCTGAATTCAGAAGACAGAGATCATGATCCGATATAAAATCTTCAAGAACTTTCCTTGGGAATTAGTACAGTTACTTCCCCAGTGTGGAGAATGACCGTTCAAGTCACCCAATAAAGAAATGGACGAGGGAGTTGAGAAATTAAACCATCCAACTGACTCTTTGAAATCACAAAAGATGGAGACAGATACAAACAGCAAATCGTAACTGCCTGTTTAACGAGATACGAGCAGCCACTGCCTCCAGATCCGTCTGAAGTGGAATTTCTGTATGAAGTACCGAATCATGAATATAGAGAGAGAAACGCCTCTCCTGGAAAAGTCTGCAGAAGCTGGCTTGTGTATGCAGGAGAAACCCAGTAATCTCATGCTTCTTACTTGCAGTTAAAAGGGTTACCTGAAGAGCAATTATCGAAGTTCTATACTCTGCCAATAATAGCTCAAGATCCCGACAATTTGCTTTAACTCCCTTTACGTTCCACTGGAGTATGTCCATGTAAGGTTGTTAAAAGAAAATCTATCAGCCCTCTTCCCCAGAAACTTCACTATCCATCAAAGAACTAAAACGGTTTTTCAAGACAAGATCAGAAGCCGATGCTCCTGATAAATTTCTAAGTTGTTTGTTGCCATGCTTGGAATTTGCTCTTACTGGACTGAAACCTGCTGCACCAAATACCTGACTTCGAGATTTTCCCCTAAGAGGGTCTGGAGTCCGAAAAGGACGCTCCTCACTGCGTGCCTGTCTCGTACTGCTGTTATTGACCTGTGAGCGAGGGGACACAACTCTTTCCTCCGATCCTTCACCCCTGACCTCTGGTCCACAGCACTTTGTACAACTGAAACGCCTCTTCCCTCACCAGCAGGGACAAAAGCCTCTTGTACACTGCTGGTCGGAACACTATTGCATTTCTGAGTCAAAACCCCAACTGATTGCTCAAGTGTAGTAAGCCGATCCAAAACCGATGACAACAATTCTGTCAATTTCTTCTCCAGAGCAGTGAATGGAGCTGCTCCCAGATCATCACCTGATGACCGGTTCGCAGAATCGTTGACCACCTTCTGTGCATAAGTAGAAGCCGAAGGAGTCCTGGCCTCCACTAACCTTCTAGCCTCAGTAAAGGAACATTTCTCTCAATCTTTTCTTTTTGAATCTTGTCTTCCTTTTTCCACACTGGGCAACTTTTTGAATTTGCTGGATGGTCACCCTTACAATTGACACAGTATACAGCACTTACACAAGATTCATCATGCTTCTTCTGTCCACAATCATGACAAATATCCTGACCCCGACAAGCTCGGCTGGAATGCCAAAGCGTTGGCACTTCAAACATCGCAAAGAAGATGGCACAAAATGCGTAACTTTCACTCGGACATAACCCACTTTGACAAACTCTGGAAGAGATGGCATAGCAAAAGTCAAGAATAGCGTGTTGGTTTCGAATAAGTCACTTCCTTTAGAGATTTTAACTCTATGGACCTGCAGGACACCCTGGCTTTCCATCTCAGTCCGAATTTCTGATTCAGCAACTCCAGCCAAGTAAGCACATCTGATTACCCCTTTCGAGTAGTTGAGAAAGGGGTGAATGGAAACCTTAACCGTGATATTCAAGAGTTGAGAACCATCCCTTTTCAGTAGCAACCGAGACACCGCTTCCGTAGCACAGTTAACAAGGTAGCTACCAGATCGGAGTCTCTTAATCATTTTAAATCCTGTGGATGAAACTCCCTCAAACCACTTACGAACAGCGAATGGAGAAAATCCAAGCAATGGGTTCTTTGGGATCTTTTGCTTCTACTAAAAGGATGCTTGGCCATGTGTTTGGATACCCTTTCTCTTTGCCACTTCCCTTATCTCATTATCTGAATCTGAATCTCTATTCATAATCTCGTCCATAAACTTGCCATGTCCATCATCGTTTCTTCTCTTTTTGTTTGTTTAGAATTCATAATGATAAGGAAAAAAAAACTTCACCTCCCCTACTCCCCACCCGCCATTGAGTGCCAACAAAGGCGATGCCCCTAAGCGATCCTCTAGCAAAGGAAAACACCAGGGTTATAGCGAAGGTATACACCGCGTGACACGCGCTCCACCCCATCCACCAGGCTCAGGACCAACTGCCGAGAGCGAACAGGAGGCCACTCACCTGGCTTCCAGAGCAAGCAACGTGCCACACGGTTTGACCCAAGCCATGCCCACACTGTGGAGGCGACCGGTTGACAGCATTGGGCCCATGCTGCCCCCGTCTAGGGGAAGTCCGGGCCAAAGTGGCTTGTTGAGGGGCGCGGATCCCACTCCGGGTCCTTCAACCATAGTGAAAGAGAGTAATCTCATGCTTCTTACTTGCAGTTAAAAGGGTTTCCTGCTATAGAGAAAGTGCTATAGTGCTTGTGATAAAAGGAAAAGAATAGGATAAAGATCCATAAAGGCAGAAGATAGACGAAACAGAAAACTGCAGATTAATAAGGAGAGTGTTGAAAGAGAAAATGCAGTGAAAGAACCATGGGTAGGCAGAAAAAAACACACACAAAAAAAAAACTGAGAAAAAGAAAGCCCACCTAAAACAAAGTCCCACCCTCAAGGGGCACAAGAGGGTGACCCTGAGAACTAAAAATAACACACTCCACCAGGTCCCCCAGGGCAGACCCCGGTGGGGACATTAAAATACACGCAGATCTACGGAATAATTGATGTAAATACACATCTTCATTCGACAACCGTCATCTCAAGCGGCCATCTTGATGACGAAGGACCGCCAACTGTGCGAGTTTGTGTGCGTGGTGCCCACGCATGCGTGTGCACATGCGTGTGTGCGTACTCTCTCTCTCTCTCTCTCTCTCTCTCTTACACACACACACACACACATACACACACACACACACACACACGTGGAACACGTAAACACGCACGCATGCGCGGTATACACAAACAAACTTAAACACGCACATACACTTCTACAAAAGATTATTGTGTACCCATCGTCAACACAGCGCAGACCTCCAAGGCTGATACAGGACTGCTCTAAAGGCAGGTGAAGACAGTGCTTCTCTGGGTCCTCCCCAGCACCTTCGGGTGTTTCTTTTTCTTTTCTGTAACTTGCAGGGTTTGTGGGGAGAAGTCTTCAGGGTTCTATTCAATCGTCGAGGGAAAGAGTATCGTCCCACGAGAAGATGTTCAGAGTGGGTGGGCTATGTAAAGTGAAAGCTGACACGAGGGTATCTTAGGAGAGAGAGAGAGAGAGAGAGAGAGAGAGAGAGAGAGAGAGAGAGAGAGAGAGAGAGAGAGAGAGAGAGAGAGAGAGAGAGAGAGAGAGAGAGAGAGAGAGATTGCGTGATTATGGACAAATGAATCACAAAAATATATTTGAGCATGAATGCAGTTGTTTCAGGGTACACACACACACACACACACACACACACACACACACACACACACACGCACACTGTCGCGCTCTCTCCACATACACGCACACATGCTTGCACGTCCAGAGAGAGGAGAGAGAGTGGGGGCAGGGCGGGAAAGGCAGAGACCAACTGACAGTTTGATGGACAGAATGAAACTAAAGAGAGTCAAATAGAGGGAGGGCGATACATAGATTGAATGAGCAAGAAAAACAAATAGAGACAGTAGAAAGAAAATCGTGGAGAGCGTGGCAGCAGAGAGTCCTCAGAAGAGAAGCGCCCTTCAAGCAAGTGTTTCGGCCCTTATCTCCTGAGACTCTAGAGGGGTTGGGCCACACCCGGTTCATGACTCCGGATGTCCCTCTGCTGCCCTTTTTTTCCATCTCGGGACGAGCCATGGCTGGGATTCGAACCCATGCCCTTCTGGACGTGCTCATTTTCCACTTAATGACTCGCGCACTAACCACTGAGCCACTGGGACACCTGATATTTGTAGGAAATGTAAGTCTTATGAAGTTCACTTTTGTTCCTCCTTGACCAGATCCAGCTTGAACACCTCTCTGCTGCTTCTGCCATTGCTTTCAGGGCTCTGGTTTTTTTCCCTCCCTGCAACCGAGAGCTGTTTCATGAGGCTGTATGCAGACGTTCCTACAAACCCCCTAGCTCCAATTCTGCTGTGAGGACTTTGACCTGATAGCCTTCTCTCCTCAGGCTGTTTGCCAGATCAGCATACTTTTCAGTCTTGTAGATTTGAGCTGCCTCCATTCTGTTCTCATATGGCACCGTGAGCTCGATCATGATCAGCTGCTTGGTTGACTGAGAGTGGACTACTATGTCTGGTCTCATGCCACTCTTGCTGATGATCTCTGGGTGACTCTTCCATTCTGGGAGGTCTGCAGTGCACTCCCAGTCATCTGCCCCGTCCAGCAGACTCTGCCTGCATGTTCCGAGTGGCACTGTTGTTCTTGGCCATGATCGCTGCCTCCTGCCGTGAAGAATGTTGCCGGTGCTTTTGGAGTCCTGATTTTCCCTTTTGTGTGGTGTTGGTACTAGCCCAGACTACTTGTACAATCTCTTTGAGCACTTGGTTGTGCCTCCATGTGTACCTTCCTTGAGCCAGGGCTACTTTACATGAGCTAAGAACATGCTCCACTGTTTGTTTTCCATGGCAGAGGGGGCATGAAAGGATCGTCTGTTTTTCCCCACTTCACCAGGTTTGCATTTGAGGGCAGAAGGTCATATGCAGATCTGAGAATGAAGCTGATCCTGAGAGGGGCCATGTGCCAAATGTCATTCCAAGTGAGACTTCTTTGGAGTGCATTCTCCCACGTTGTCCATGCCCTTGCTGGCTCTGCTGGACTGTTTTTGGAGTCTTTTTTGGTCTTCTTCTTTTCATCTCCTGAATCATCATGTCTCTTTTGGCTTTTCTTTTGGCCTTTGACCACCATTCAGTTTTGGTCATTCCCAGTCCTTGTCTGTTGGTCTGTGTGTGTCCTGTTATTTCTCTGATCTTGAGACTTTCTTTTGCAGAATCCATAGCCTCTTGAACTTTCCATTTTCTGCCTGTCTTCAGCTGGGGCTTGATTGCTTCTACCACCTTGTCTCCTGAGTCCTCCAGCATGCTTTGAAGTCTGATCTTCTTGCTTTGTATTCCTCCAGGATGGATTTCAGTGGTAGTTTCAGCTTTGCTTGGCGACAGTACAGCGCTGTGTCAGTCAGACAGGGTGGGACACCAAGCCATTCCTTGTGAACTTGTTTATTTTGGATTCCATTGCTTCCACTATGCTGGTGCAGATGTCGTATATCATCAGAGGCCATAGGAGCTTTGGTATCAGCATGAACTGCAGACACCAGACCTTGTATTGCCAGGGAGCCCACACTGGTCAATGGTCTCCAAGCCTTCTTCCGACATCTGTTTGGTTTCTTTTGCTCTTTGTGTCTTTCAGCGTATCATCATACCATCTTCCAAGGCTCTGACTGGCTCTTCTGAAACTGTTGGAATGGCCTGGTTGGCAACACTGAAGACCACAGATTCGGCCCACTTTTCTTTCCTCAGTGAGAGACTCCGTGATTTCTTTGGCTTGAACTTCATTCTGGATGAGGCAACTATGTCATCCAGCCTCTCCAGCACATGACGTGTCTCGTCTTCTGGATGAAATCACTGTAGTGTCATCCATGAAGGCCTTGAGAGGGGGCATCTTGTATCCATCACCAAGGTCTGTTTGTCTTGCGTTGCTTGTTGCTGCTTTCAAGATGACTTCCATTGCCAACACGAACAGTATTGGGGAAATTGCACAGCCCATTGCAATGCCCACTTCCAAGTTGATCCAATCTGTTGTGTACTCCTTGGTAGAGAAGCGCATTGAGAAGCCATTGAAGTACTTCTTGAGCATGTCGCGGATGTTCTTTGGCACATGGGTACATCTCAAGAGCCAACTGTATCATCTCATGGGGTACAGATCCATATGCGTTTGCCAGATCAAGCCACACTACGTCCAGGTCTCTCTTTTCTGTTTTTGCTCTTTGGATTGCGTCCAGATCATTGTGGCGTGTTCTACACAGCCAGCTACGCCTGGGATGCCACCTTTCTGGACTGACACATCCAAGTACTTGTTTTCCATGAGGTACTTGGTCAGCCTTGCTGCCATGACAGAGAAGAAGATTTTTCCTTCGACGTTCAGTAGTGATACTGGCCTGAACTGGCTGATGTCACTTTAGTTTTGCTTTTTGGGGATGTACACACCATCTGCCGTCATCCACTGGCCGCTGATCTTCTGTTTCTCCAAGATGATCGCAGCAGCCTGTGGAGCCACTCCAGCACCTTGGGACATTTCTTGTACAGCTGGTAAGGTATTCCGTTTGGCCTGGTGATGATGATTTGGGCTCTGGCTTTGTCGACCACCTTCTTGATTTCCGCCAACGTTGGAGGCTTGTCATTGAACTGTTCCTCAGGGTTGGCTGGCCACACAGACCTTGAATGTCGAGTTGTGCTTTACTCTGTGAGTCAGAGTATGTTTTCCTCAGATGCTGCTCAAGAACTTCTTTGTCCACACTTAGGGTCCCAGATTTTGGCTGCTCAAACAGAGTTCTGGCAAACTGGAAGGGGTCTCTGAAGAAGCGCTCTTGTGTCTTCTTCTTTTTGCTCTTCCTCTTCCTCGCAGATTCCGCTTTGCTGAGGGCGCTGTGTTTTGCTTTCAGGTCTTCCCAGAGTTTTTCCCAAGCCTTGTTTTTCAGCTGACAGTGCAGTCTTCATTTGCTTCTTGAGGTTTTTCTTTTGGACCCTGATCTTGTCCATCTCTTCTTGGCGTCTGGATTTCTTTGGAGGTGTTTTTCTCTTGAGGTAGTTTTGCTCCATAGGCGTCTCTACATGTGGCATACACAATGTCCCCATATGTAGCTAGTTTGTGTTCCAGGGTGCTTTTCCCTATCAGTGCATCGAGCCTTTGGACGATTTTTGCATCCAGTTTCTCCCAATCGTTAGTCTCGTTTGCTTGTGGCAGGTTGAGTTTCAGGCGCCTGGAATCGAGGGCCTGTGCAAATTCCTCATCCGAACCAACAGCGTAGATGCCCTTGGCACTGTGGTTTAAATCCTAGCCTTGGTCTTCCGACGTCTTAGCTGCTGATGCAGTGCGCTGCTGCTCATTCAGCTGAGTCTTCACACATCCCATCTTTGTTCTGTGGATCTTCATGCCACGGGTGGTAGCGAAACGCTTTCCACAGACACATGGATATTCCATTTGGTCCATGTTCATAGTCCGTTTGGGATTTCCAGTCGTAATTGGTTGAGCACCGATGGATTCATCATTCTCTCCCCCTTTCGGTGAATCCTGGGAGCATCTTTTCCTCTTGTTTCTAATAGCCACATGTTGAAGGCAAAGTGGGGAGCCAGCCCACAGAGCCCTTGGTTCTGGTCAGACAAATAGACCGATACGTAAAACCATGAGAGAGGGAGGTGGGGGTAGAGTTGGGGCAGAGACCGAACATGTCTTCGACGTCGGTTTTTGTTGTTGTTGTTGTTGTTGTTGTTGTTGTTTGTTTTTGTTTGTTTGTTTTTTTACGGGAAATGCTGTCTCAGAGCGACAACTTTTTCTATGGCAGCAATATTTTTACATGAAATGTCGCTGCGACACGATTCTATTTTTAGGCAACGACACGATTTTATGGACATTTATCGTAAAATCCTGTCGCACTACCAATTTGTATTAAATTAAGTCGCTCAGCGATAATTTTTCATGAACCAGTTGCAGTATTTCACGGGAAATTCTGTCGCTGCGACACGATGTTATGAGCGACAGTATTATATACGACACCGGCAAAGAATCAATGTGTCCACTGTCACTGCAAAATTGTTCACTTGCGGAGGATGGGTCACTGTCATCGTCGCACACTGCCTGCTCCGCACGTGAATTGTTCCTGCACTACCACCGGTGTCACAGAAGGGTGGCCTCGCCCCTATACACTCTCCCTGAGGCTTTGTCCGTCAATATCATCAAAACCATACTTCTTGCCCTCAACCAGCAGATGGTCAAAAACCATGGTAGCACGTTTACCTTCACTCCGGACTTTTTCCAGATGAGGGATTGGTTCCTTTCTCACCACAAAATCAAAAATTCCTCTCCTATGAACAGTTGGGATCACATTAGTGATGTACACATTAGTACATTAACAAACCCAGACACTTTGTATCAATTGCCGAAACACTAAAATCAGCAAAAATATGTCCATTTGTAAGAGAACATACAGACTATGCATGGTGTGTAAGAGATTGGCTGGGAAGGAAAAAAAAGAAAGAAAACAACCTAGTAGTGGAAATTTTGTCCGCTTTTAGTTGTTTTTTTTTTTTTTTTGCAGATGAAGAGGACAGATTGAAGCACCAAAAAATGAAGAGGTGGATTTTGGCCCTTAGAAAGAAAAAAAGGAAAAATGTTAAAAAAAAAGAAAAGAATCACCACCTTAGGTGCTCCGCTGATCCGAGAACTGATGGCACAAAAAAAAAAAACAACAGTTGGGATCCTTTCAGTTTATGCCTTGCCTTCAAAATCTCTTCTTTGCCCTTTAAGAAACGTGCATCCGACGATGACTGGTGAATTAGGCTCCCAGTTCAGGGACAATAACTGGTGAATTAGGCTTCCAGTTCAGGCGGTGGACACGATCGAATGGAAAATCCCTGGTTAGTTTCAGTTTGTCCGTAATCATCTGGTCTACACACTCTTGTTGACCTCGCGTACCAGCCCATGAAGAATCAGGTCATTCCGTTTCGATTGGCCTTCAAGGTCGTCGTCGCCTTACGCTACAACAAAACCATCCTCTTCTTCAGGCTGTCGTTGCTGTTCCGACGTTTATTGTTTTCTCGTCGCAGTTCCGAAACCTTCTGTTTTATGGATCCCACCTCCCCACGAAGGGCAGCAAATCCATCCCGTAAGTCTTTCATATCGTCCTTCATCTCGTCGATCTTAGTGTTCATTGTCTGGAGAGTAGACATCAGCTCCAGATTTGAAGGATGCTGGAAGGTAGGCATGGCTCCTGAGGACCTGGTCGACGCACGTCCCGAGGGTTTATCCACACTCTCTCTGAGGTCTCCACTGGTCAGATTGGTTTGTCCTAGGGAAGTCTTTGGTCCTGGCTTCTGCTCCACATCGTCGCACAAGAATTAAAAATTGCCCCAGAAGAAAAGGCAACCTCCTGAATGTCAAAGTGTTTTGCCTCACTGGCGCAAAGCAGCCACAACGTGACAAAACTCCAGTTGTCCCGAAGGCATGGTACCAAAGGAAGAAGTCTTTCAAATCCAGCTGCTATTCTCGGTCGCAATACTGACTAATTAAGGTACTTGTCTGAACGAAATAAATGTGCAGCCGATCTTGCCAAATACAGTTCAGCACCACTAATTGAGAGAGAGAGAGAGAGAGAGAGAGAGAGAGAGAGAGAGAGAGAGAGAGAGGAGAGAAACATCCCAAATGTCTCTTATCTTCTGCCTCTTATCATGACGTTCACCTGGCGCAGCGACCTAAATCTCCCCATCCTTTTCCGCAAGTCTTTAGCGAGGACAGCAGATGTATGGAAAACGTCGATGGAGAATGATAGAGGCAGTGTCCACTTCAAAGAAGATCGTTTTTCGTCCGTAAATACGCTATAATGGTACAAATTATCGTCATCATGGAGCGAACCTACTTAATACCTGAACGGTGTGCCATTGAAGATGGATGAATCGCATTACTGGGAAACAGAGAGGAAAAAAACAAGAGAGTACAGAAAGGGAAAGAAAAGGAAATGAACACACACACACACACACACACACACACACACACACACACACACACGTCACGGACGCACGCACGCGCGCGCGCGTGCGTTCACACACACACACCATTCACATACATGGACACGCAGATAGGAGAGAGTGGGGGAGAGAGATAAAAATGCATACAGGACACCAATGAAACACTATTTTACCAGATGAGTTGATCACATGTCAAAGAAAAGAAACAAACAAAGAATGAAAAATGTAAGGGAATAAACAAAGGCTTAGTTACCAGATGAGGTAATTTCAATATAAAGAAATAAAAAAAATACACAAAGAAAGAAGGAAAGGGGTGACAAAATAGGCACAGCACGAAAGAGACACCACAGAAAGGCACGACACGGAAAGATCGTTCAGTTCAGTTGTTTATTTAATGTCTTTTCATCGCCAGATGACATCAGACACTTTTATCAAAAACAAACAAAAAAAACACTCCACACTTAACTCCATGTTAGTACTTTCAAATCCACATCTGATATATGCATATTTACATAAGTGAAATACTCTAGTGGTACACAAAATGTTCATCTCTGTAAAAATTTGGCAACCTGTGAGTGCGAAATAATCATGGCAATTTCAGCAACATATGAACCATATAGGACAGTACTGACATTATCAAAGTTACTCATCTGAAACACCTTTCTCCTGATAGAGAGCGGGGTCAACACTGAGCATTCAAACAAAAGATGATGTACAGGAATGTTTTCTCTCTGCGGACACAAGAAATACCATGAGAATATTTAGCGTTCCAAGTATTCAGCCTTAATTTATGAATTAATCTAACAATGTGCCTTGGGCACGATGGTAAAGTAGCCATTTTTTACTTGAATTCTGCTTATACATACAATTTTCCATAATTTAGATTAATTCACAAGAGGACAAATCTAAGGAATTGTTTAATAAATTTTCCGTGTTTCTATTGCTTCTTCTTTTGCAAGACTGTCTGCTATTTCATTCCACTTTATACCACAGTGAGATGGGACCCAACAAAAATTAATTCTTATGCCTAGTGTTATGAAACAATGCAGTAGATGTTTTATTTCAAAAACAACAACTCTTTTCTAGCTTTGCAGTCCCAACGCTCTAGTGACTGTAAAACAGATCTGGAATCAACACCAAAAAATTGATAGAAAGCAAACTGATGTATCATATATGTATGTCAAAGGCTTCAGTATTGCATACAATTCTGAGGTATAGATTGAAAACCCCTTTCCTACATAATATGATTTCCTGACATTTACGGTTGGTGTTATAAAGCCCGAACCACTGTCAGAGGATTCCATTACCGACCCATCTGTAAACACTTTTAAATGATTTGGATAGCTGTTTTCTAAATGTTCACGAGCTTCAGTTGTTAAAATATTTACATTATCAGTTTTCTTTAACAAAGTGTATTTGTAATCAAAAGAAACATTTAGGTGTTTCATTTAGGTGTTCAGTGTGTATGTTCTACATCAAAGCTAAGTCGTTTCTTCCTTTTTTGTTTGTTTGTTTGTTTTTTAGGGGGTGGGGGGGGGGGGGTATTTTTGTTTCGGATGTTTTTCGGACTGAGTTAAAGGAAGCAAACGAAAACAAAACAAAACAAAACCGAAAAAAAGAACAAACAAAACAAACAAACAAAAGGAAGAAACGACTTAGCTTTGTTGTAGAATATACACACTGATGCTCGCATGTTAGTACGCACTCTAAAAGATAAGTTTGGGCCTACAGTTCCTTTGTCGTTACATCAATGACCTGGAAAAGATTCAAAAAAAGAAAAAAAATGGAACGGGGTAGTGAGAAAAAATGGGAATAAAGAAAAGTACGTCAGATTATCAATATGAATTCCTGCATTATCAGCATATGAGGAGTCCTTCGAATGAGACTATAAATCGAGGTTCCGTGACTGAATGCACGCATAACATCTTGCACACATGTAAAATCCCATCACCAACTTTCGGAAGAGAAGGCCAGTTTGGCCGTTGGTATGGATGATACATTACACATAGCATGCGCCTTCCCCGAAGTTGGAGTACGGCTGCCTTAATGGCGGGATACAAAAATGTTCATACACACAAAAACTCCATTCCCTTTGTTGGGGTAGATGGGATTAATACTTGTCTGTCCATATAGTGTCCGCAGGAGTATCAGCCTGCGTACGCAGAAGAAGAAGAAGCATATGAGGGATAATCACGCTCCATT
>JADBJO010004643.1:43334-110834 GCA_016801955.1 Conus betulinus
GTGCAGTGTTCATTCGGGACACTTCCTTTAGATTTGCATAAGGGCGGTCGGTACCTCTACCTGAATTGATTGTTGTCCGAGATCTGATGTTGGCAGAATCGGTTAAAGCATCAGCCTGATTTGTGAGAAGGCTGAATCGATTGGAGGTCTGGACTGAGTACACAACACCGTCTTCTTGAGGACACCGGCTGTCTTCTTGTCCGCGGGTAGACAGAGGCTTACAGTCAGGAGCTGGGGAGTTGTGCCTTGTTTCATGGTCGTTCAAGGTTGTCCGCTGAGAATCTCCCTGTTGATGATGGCCGACTGGTTCTTTGCTGGGTACATGTTTCACGTGAGGTCTCTCGTTCGTGGACTTGCTGTAGAGGATAGTGGAGATCACATCAATAGAAGTATTTTCCAGATCTGTTTTGTCACCTGCACATTGTGTACTGGTGGAGATCACACCAATGGACGAACTTTTTGAATCTGTGTCGTCATCTTCACATTGTGTACTGGCGTCGCATGATTTGGTTGGTGTCAACTTTTTTAACGTCGCTGTATATATTACCCAACTGAATTTTAACGAATGGTTCTCTTTATTTAATGTGCTGACTTGTTTACCCAGGTCACAAATTCTTGCCTCGAGAGAATGAACAAGTGAGTGGAAAACGTCAAAGTTGGAGGTTATGTCTGTCCGCATTTAATTTTTTCGCACACACCTTGACGTCCTCCATCTGTTCAGACACTGATGTCTGAAGGCCAGAAAGAGAGAGCTGGAGATCTGAAACAGCCTCTTGTAGTTGCTAGAATCTCCCAGTATAGAAGGCCAGTAGTAATGTTTTGGCATGAGTCTTTTTTCTGTCGGGGGGGGGGGGGGGGGGGGGGGGGGGGGGGTGGGGGGGGGGGGGGGTAAAACAAAGGGTCCGTTCGCGGAGTTTTTGAATTTGTGAATGGCCCATCTTGATAATCTGCAGATGAGTGGAGGGGACGTGAAGTGTTGGAGGAGGAACTGACGGGACGTGGGACACGGGAGGAGTTGAGGGGACATGGGACTCGTTCTTTGCGTCAGGTTGATCTGGTGAGTTTGCGTTGCTCCACAAGGGCTGACTGGTTAGTATCCGTTCCAGATGACTTAGTTTTTGAAACGGCAGAATGCCCTGTTTCTGACTCAGAGGACATGTCAGTGTGTGCAGAAGAAGATTCTTTACCGCTGAATTGTGGGGTAGGAGGGAGGGGGACAAAAATTGTGGGCAAAATTGTTTCATGGGCTACGTGCAGTGGAGATACTGAGCATGCATGGGTAGAAGAGTCTTTAACATACGCTAGGTTTTCCATTGCTGTAACTGGCATCGCTGGTGTTTGTAGCTGAACATCATAGGACACCGAGCCTAGAAAGGTCACTGGTGTGTTAAGCAGTGATTTTGTCAGAGTAATATGGTCACCGTTTCTTTGGTAGGTCTGAATGGCATGTCGGATGACTTCCCATTCATCTGTGTCCCACTGGATACAGTCCTTTCCCTGACAAAGAAGAGTACCAATAGCTGAGCTGGATTTGAAGTGTAAGGTCAGAGTGATACGTTTTGAGGCAGGATCGCCGGAATAGATTACGCATAACAGTTTTTGCCAGAAGTGGTTGGGCCTCGGATATCCCATACTGATGATGAAGAAAGAATGTCATAGTCGAACGACTCCATCTTAATAGACGTGTTTGAAATGGAGTAACGGTACAGCAGCGCATTACGCCAGATAAGCAGTTCTTTTTCTCCACACCAAAAACGCTATTGAAAACGATCAAGAGTGGGTTTAAGTTTTTCGTCGATTCACCATCATGAGCCTGTGGCTGGACAGCCAAAAGGTGTGCCATATCACTCATGATGGCGCGCGCCGAGTTTTCAGTCACGCATGTAATAAAGAAAATAAAAAAAAAATAAAAGGATAATCTCACTCACTTGCAGTGCTGGTCTTTCGCGGAGACATTGTCAACAGTGTTTACATGATGCACATGAGATTAAAATTTGAAAATAGAAATTTCTGAAAACTGACAGACATGGATCTAGCGTATTTGCCTTCTTACATTTTCAGACATTAAGAGCCTGCACGTCCCTGTGCAAAATCACTACAGTTCAAAGCCAAAATATCAAATTATTGTCAATCAGTATATGACACAGTCACGGTTGATCATCGATGTAACTTAGTTCTGTTTGGCCAAGAAACGTCGCACATCAACAACATTAACAATACAGATCTATATAGATCTACGACGTAATTGATGTAGACCTAAATGCAAAACGTCATCCAACAAACGTAGGCCGAAAAATCAAAATGTTTTCAATCAAATATGACACAGTTACGGGTTGACCATCGATATAACTTACTTTCTTTTAGCCAAGGAAACATCGCACATCACTAAACATTACAATATACTTAGTTAGTTAGTTAGTGTTTATAGGGTCCAGCGGACTACAAGAGCCTAATCAGGACCTCAGCTATCATATTTGCCGAGTCTCTAGATACAAATACCCACACTAGTATTAACACATCGCTTGAAATTTATAAAGACAAAAGCACAATATCTGTTCAACTCCAGCAACACCTATATACATTATTAAAACACTATAAAATTAATAAAATAAGTTTACCTCTTTCAAAAAAGAAAAAATAAGATCCACTGAAATCTCACGAGAAAGAACTGATAAATCACTGGTGGAAAAGAACTCTCTCTGATACACATCAAATCAGCACATTCGGTCAAAAAAGGATTAACACTGAACAAGCTGTCACATGCAACACACCATGGAGGGTCTTCCCTTCTGAGTATCCAACTGTGCGTTATATAGCTGTGCCCAATATGTAACCGTGACAAAACCAATTCCTCTTTACGGTTACGTACTATCGATAGGAAAGGTCGATTAAATCTGGGCAAATTTTAAACAATTTATTATGATTTTGATTAGACCATTCACTCTGCCACAGTTCACGACAATACAAGCTAGATTTATGACGAAGATCTGAGTGAGGAACAAATTGCACAGGCAGTGAGGAACAAACTGCACTGAAAGCCAGATTTAACGCCTTCAGTTCAGCAGTATAAACAGACGATCAATCCGCAATCTTAACAACGTAGGCTCCTGAAAATTGCTGTCACACACAATGGCAGCTGCAGCCCTCTCATCTTTTTTAGAACCATCTGTAAAAATCTTGGTAAAATCTTTATAAAGTTCACATTGCTCAAGATAAAGTTGTTTATATGCAGTACTCGAGGTGACCTCCTTTCGAAACTGAGTTAAATATAAATTAATCTCTGGATTGGCTATTTTCCAGTAAGGTACATCAGTCTGTAATGGACCGTCATCAACAGCATCAAGGTCAATGCCAGCTGCCCTGAAGTGGGGCAAAATACGAATACCCAGTGGACGAATCTCATTTGGCTTTAAGTCATATTTGGCTCTAAAAGGCGGGTTCATGACAATATCATAGCCAGGTTTTCTGGATTAGCCCTCAGTTTCAGATAATAATTCATGGAAAGACACAATCTCCTTAGCTCCAGAGGGGTTCACCAGATTCAACATACAAACTCTCTTTTGGAGATGTGCGAAATGCTCCCAGAGCAATCCACAGTCCTTGATAATGAATTGGATCAAGAGCTTTGAGATAAGGCTTTCGTGCGGATCCATATACCACACAACCATACTCTAGCTTTGGTCTCACAAAGCCCGATATAATCGCAACAAAGTTCGCCTGTTTGCACCCCAATCAGTATGACTAATAACCTTTAAAACATTCAAACCTGACTGGCAAGATTGTTTAATGTACTTAATGTGAGGCAAAAAGGGAAAGTTTACTATCAAAAATAACCCCCCAAAATTTCACTTGTTTGGAAACTTTAATTGACCATTGAGACTGATAGCTGGTTCTAAGACCTGAGATCTTTTTCTATGGAAATGAATACACTCTGTCTTAGTAGCTGAAAACTTAAATCCATTTTCAGTGACCCACTCCTGAACATGATGAACACACAACTGAAGTTGACGCTCAGCTGCAGCCAGGGTTTTCCCCTTGGCAGAGATGAGAAATCATCAACAAACAATGACTTATCAATCCCAGACTTTACTGACTGAACGATATTATTAATCTTGAGATTGAACAGAAGTGGAGAAAGGATGCTACCCTGAGGACACCCATCTCCTGCTCAAAAGGATCCGAAAAGGTAGAATGAAGTCTAACACTAAAATGCCTGTTAGACAAAAAATTAGCAATAAACATTGGTAAATTACCTTTGAAATTAAGTGCCTTCAAGTCCTGAAGAATTCCATACCTCCATGTTGTGTCATAAGCTTTTTCTAAATCAAAAAGAATAGAAACTACATGTCTCCCATTAATCAAAGCATTCCTGATAAAAGACTCGTATCGAACCAGGTGATCAGTAGTACTGCGGTTGTTCCGAAATCCACACTGGGAAACATCCTATGCCCCAAGACATTCTAAACTGCCATAACAATCGAGAATACACCATTCTCTCCATAGTTTTTACATAAGCAACTAGTAAGAGCTATAGGACGATAGTTGTTAGGATCCGAATGATCTTTCCCTGGTTTTGGAACAGGAACAACAACCGCCTCTCTCCAAGATTGTGGAAAATATCCTGAACACCAAACATGATTAAACAGTGACAACAACACCTTTAAACCCTCAGTTGGCAAATATTGAATAAATTGATAATGAATGTCATCTGGTCCAGGAGCTGAGCTGTTGGCTTTCAAAATGGCGTCCTTTAACTCACCCATGCTGAAAACGCAGTTATAATCCTCAGAACTATCTGGCACGAAAGAACAAGATTTTGACTCCACTGATCTTTTGATACGCTGGAATTCATTGCAATAATGATCAGCTGACGAATTGTGATGAATAGTAGCAGCTAACAAGTTAGCAACCTCCTTTTTATTTGTAATAATTGATCCGTTTACTTGCAAACTTTTAATAGCTGATGTAGCCGACTTTCCCTTAATCTTACGGATTAATTTCCAGACTTTCCTTGAACTGACCTTAAAGGACAGATTTGAACAAAAATTTTTTCCAAGATTCTTTCTTTTTTGGTTTTAAAAGTATACCGACATTTAGCCCTACATGCCTGATGTTTAACTTTGTTTCCCACCATAGGAAATCTAGCAAAAAGTCTTTGAGCACTCTTTCTCTTACCCTCCAGAGTTTTGCACTCTTTATCATACCAAGGGGACTTAACATCATTAGGTTTATCACGGGATTTGGGAAATAGCTTCCTTAGCACTCTCTGAAATCACTTTAGTGAACTGCAAAACAGGATCATCATAACTCTGCAACAGATTCATAGGCATTCTACTTAAATTCTGTGCTGATAAAGACTCCAATCTGCAGAGCGGAATTTCCATGTTTCCCGAGGGGACTCCTGCAACTGCTTCGTAAAATAAATAAAAATCGGAAAGTGATCACTCCCGCTTAGGTCCGAATGAACTTGCCACTGTAAGTCCAAAAATAAGGAAGGATCGCAAATGGACAAATCCAAGTGAGTCAAGGGAAACAGAAGGAGAACGAAAGGTCGGTGAGCCTGAATTCAGAAGACAGAGATCATGATCCGATATAAAATCTTCAAGAACTTTCCCTTGGGAATTAGTACAGTTACTTCCCCAGTGTGGAGAATGACCGTTCAAGTCACCCAATAAAAGAAATGGACGAGGGAGTTGAGAAATTAAACCATCCAACTGACTCTTTGAAATCACAAAAGATGGAGACAGATACAAACAGCAAATCGTAACTGCCTTGTTTAACGAGATACGAGCAGCCACTGCCTCCAGATCCGTCTGAAGTGGAATTTCTGTATGAAGTACCGAATCATGAATATAGAGAGAGAAACGCCTCTCCTGGAAAAGTCTGCAGAAGCTGGCTTGTGTATGCAGGAGAAACCCAGTAATCTCATGCTTCTTACTTGCAGTTAAAAGGGTTACCTGAAGAGCAATTATCGAAGTTCTATACTCTGCCAATAATAGCTCAAGATCCCGACAATTTGCTTTAACTCCCTTTACGTTCCACTGGAGTATGTCCATGTAAGGTTGTTAAAAGAAAAATCTATCAGCCCTCTTCCCCAGAAACTTCACTATCCATCAAAGAACTAAAACGGTTTTTCAAGACAAGATCAGAAGCCGATGCTCCTGATAAATTCTAAGTTGTTTGTTGCCATGCTTGGAATTTGCTCTTACTGGACTGAAACCTGCTGCACCAATACCTGACTTCCGAGATTTTCCCCT
The DNA here is from genome assembly GCA_016801955.1 of Conus betulinus. Taxonomy (NCBI): domain Eukaryota; kingdom Metazoa; phylum Mollusca; class Gastropoda; order Neogastropoda; family Conidae; genus Conus; species Conus betulinus. Next base: position 49,592 of record JADBJO010004643.1, read on the forward strand.
AAGAGGGTCTGGAGTCCGAAAAGGACGCTCCTCACTGCGTGCCTGTCTCGTACTGCTGTTATTGACCTGTGAGCGAGGGGACAACTCTTTCCTCCGATCCTTCACCCCTGACCTCTGGTCCACAGCACTTTGTACAACTGAAACGCCTCTTCCCTCACCAGCAGGGACAAAAGCCTCTTGTACACTGCTGGTCGGAACACTATTGCATTTCTGAGTCAAAACCCCAAACTGATTGCTCAAGTGTAGTAAGCCGATCCAAAACCGATGACAACAATTCTGTCAATTTCTTCTCCAGAGCAGTGAATGGAGCTGCTCCCAGATCATCACCTGATGACCGGTTCGCAGAATCGTTGACCACCTTCTGTCCATAAGTAGAAGCCGAAGGAGTCCTGGCCCTCCACTAACCTTCTAGCCTCAGTAAAGGAACATTTCCTCTCAATCTTTTCTTTTTGAATCTTGTCTTCCTTTTCCACACTGGGCAACTTTTTGAATTTGCTGGATGGTCACCCTTACAATTGACACAGTATACAGCACTTACACAAGATTCATCATGCTTCTTCTGTCCACAATCATGACAAATATCCTGACCCCGACAAGCTCGGCTGGAATGCCCAAAGCGTTGGCACTTCAAACATCGCAAAGAAGATGCACAAAATGCGTAACTTTCACTCGGACATAACCCACTTTGACAAACTCTGGAAGAGATGGCATAGCAAAAGTCAAGAATAGCGTGTTGGTTTCGAATAAGTCACTTCCTTTAGAGATTTTAACTCTATGGACCTGCAGGACACCCTGGCTTTCCATCTCAGTCCGAATTTCTGATTCAGCAACTCCAGCCAAGTAAGCACATCTGATTACCCCTTTCGAGTAGTTGAGAAAGGGGTGAATGGAAACCTTAACCGTGATATTCAAGAGTTGAGAACCATCCCTTTTCAGTAGCAACCGAGACACCGCTTCCGTAGCACAGTTAACAAGGTAGCTACCAGATCGGAGTCTCTTAATCATTTTAAATCCTGTGGATGAAACTCCCTCAAACCACTTACGAACAGCGAATGGAGAAATCCAAGCAATGGGTTCTTTGGGATCTTTTGCTTCTACTAAAAGGATGCTTGGCCATGTGTTTTGGATACCCTTTCTCTTTGCCACTTTCCCTTATCTCATTATCTGAATCTGAATCTCTATTCATAATCTCGTCCATAAACTTGCCATGTCCATCATCGTTTCTTCTCTTTTTGTTTGTTTAGAATTCATAATGATAAGGAAAAAAAACTTCACCTCCCCTACTCCCCACCCGCCATTGAGAGTGCCAACAAAGGCGATGCCCCTAAGCGATCCTCTAGCAAAGGAAAACACCAGGGTTATAGCGAAGGTATACACCGCGTGACACGCGCTCCACCCCATCCACCAGGCTCAGGACCAACTGCCGAGAGCGAACAGGAGGCCACTCACCTGGCTTCCAGAGCAAGCAACGTGCCACACGGTTTGACCCAAGCCATGCCCACACTGTGGAGGCGACCGGTTGACAGCATTGGGCCCCATGCTGCCCCCCGTCTAGGGGAAGTCCGGGCCAAAGTGGCTTGTTGAGGGGCGCGGATCCCACTCCGGGTCCTTTAGTGCTATAGTGAAAGAGAGTAATCTCATGCTTCTTACTTGCAGTTAAAAGGTTTCCTGCTATAGAGAAAGTGCTTGTGATAAAAGGAAAAGAATAGGATAAAGATCCATAAAGGCAGAAGATAGACGAAACAGAAAACTGCAGATTAATAAGGAGAGTGTTGAAAGAGAAATGCAAGTGAAAGAACCATGGGTAGGCAGAAAAAACACACAAAAAAAAAAAACTGAGAAAAAGAAAGCCCACCTAAAACAAAGTCCCACCCTCAAGGGGCACAAGAGGGTGACCCTGAGAACTAAAAATACACACACTCCACCCAGGTCCCCCAGGCAGACCCCGGTGGGGACATTAAAATACACGCAGATCTACGGAATAATTGATGTAAATACACATCTTCATTCGACAACCGTCATCTCAAGCGGCCATCTTGATGACGAAGGACCGCCAACTGTGCGAGTTGTGTGCGTGGTGCCCACGCATGCGTGTGCACATGCGTGTGTGCGTACTCTCCGTCTCTCTCTCTCTTACACACACACACACACACATACACACACACACACACACACACGTGGAACACGTAAACACGCATGCGCGGGTATACACAAACAAACTTAAACACGCACATACACTTCTACAAAAGATTATTGTGTACCCATCGTCAACACAGCGCAGACCCTCCAAGGCTGATACAGGACTGCTCTAAAGGCAGGTGAAGACAGTGCTTCTCTGGGTCCTCCCCAGCACCTTCGGGTGTTTCTTTTTCTTTTCTGTAACTTGCAGGGTTTGTGGGGAGAAGTCTTCAGGGTTCTATTCAATCGTCGAGGGGAAAGAGTATCGTCCCACGAGAAGATGTTCAGAGTGGGTGGGCTATGTAAAGTGAAAGCTGACACGAGGGTATCTTAGGAGAGAGAGAGAGAGAGAGAGAGAGAGAGAGAGAGAGAGAGAGAGAGAGAGAGAGAGAGAGAGAGAGAGAGAGAGAGAGAGAGAGATTGCGTGATTATGGACAAATGAATCACAAATATATTTGAGCATGAATGCAGTTGTTGTTTCAGGGTACACACACACACACACACACACAGACAGTAGAAAGAAACTCGTGGAGAGCGTGGCAGCAGAGAGTCCTCAGAAGAGAAGCGCCCTTCAAGCAAGTGTTTCGGCCTTATCTCCTGACACTCTAGAGGGGTTGGGCCACACCCGGTTCATGACTCCGGATGTCCCTCTGCTGCCCTTTTTTTCCATCTCGGGACGAGCCATGGCTGGGATTCGAACCCATGCCCTTCTGGACATGCTCATTTTCCACTTAATGACTCGCGCACTAACCACTGAGCCACTGGGACACCTGATATTTGTAGGAAATGTAAGCCTTATGAAGTTCACTTTTGTTCCTCCTTGACCAGATCCAGCTTGAACACCTCTCTGCTGCTTCTGCCATTGCTTTCAGGGCTCTGGTTTTTTTTCCCTCCCTCCAACTGAGAGCTGTTTCATGAGGCTGTATGCAACGTTCCTACAACCCCCCTAGCTCCAATTTCTGCTGTGAGGACTTTGACCTGATATAGCCTTCTCTCCTCAGGCTGTTTGCCAGATCAGCATACTTTTCAGTCTTGTAGATTTGAGCTGCCTCCATTCTGTTCTCATATGGCACCGTGAGCTCGATCATGATCAGCTGCTTGGTTGACTGAGAGTGGACTACTATGTCTGGTCTCATGCCACTCTTGCTGATGATCTCTGGGTGACTCTTCCATTCTGGGAGGTCTGCAGTGCACTCCCCAGTCATCTGCCCCGTCCAGCAGACTCTGCCTGCATGTTCCGAGTGGCACTGTTGTTCTTGGCCATGATTCGCTGCCTCCTGCCGTGAAGAATGTTGCCGGTGCTTTTGGAGTCCTGATTTTCCCTTTTGTGGTGTTGGTACTAGCCCAGACTACTTGTACAATCTCTTTGAGCACTTGGTTGTGCCTCCATGTGTACCTTCCTTGAGCCAGGGCTACTTTACATGAGCTAAGACATGCTCTCCACTGTTTGTTTTCATGGCAGAGGGGGCATGAAGGATCGTCTGTTTTTTTTTCCCCACTTCACCAGGTTTGCATTTGAGGGCAGAAGGTCATATGCAGATCTGAGAATGAAGCTGATCCTGAGAGGGGCCCATGTGCCAAATGTCATTCCAAGTGAGACTTCTTTGGAGTGCATTCTCCCACGTTGTCCATTGCCCTTGCTGGCTCTGCTGGACTGCTTTTTGGAGTCTTTTTTTGGTCTTCTTCTTTTTTCTCATCTCTCCTGAATCATCATGTCTCTTTTGGCTTTTCCTTTGGCCTTTGACCACCATTCAGTTTTGGTCATTCCCCAGTCCTTGTCTGTTGGTCTGTGTGTGTCCTGTTATTTCTCTGATCTTGAGACTTTCTTTTGCAGAATCCATAGCCTCTTGAACTTTCCATTTTCTGCCTGTCTTCAGCTGGGGCTTGATTGCTTCTACCACCTTTGTCTCCTGAGTCCTCCAGCATGCTTTGAAGTCTGATCTTCCCTGCTTTGTATCCTCCAGGATGGATTTCAGTGGTAGTTTCAGCTTTGCTTGGCGACAGTACAGCGCTATGTCAGTCAGACAGGGTGGGACACCAAGCCATTTCCTTGTGAACTTGTTTATTTTGGATTCCATTGCCTCCACTATGCTGGTGCAGATGTCGTATATCATCAGAGGCCATAGCAGCTTTGGTATCAGCATGAACTGCAGACACCAGACCTTGTATTTGCCAGGGAGCCCACACTGGTCAATGGTCTCCAAGCCTTCTTCCGACATCTGTTTGGTTTCTTTTGCTCTTTGTGTCTTTCAGCGTATCATCATACCATCTTCCAAGGCTCTTGACTGGCTCTTCTGAAACTGTTGGAATGGCCTGGTTGGCAACACTGAAGACCACAGATTCGGCCACTTTTCCTTTCCTCATGAGAGACTCCGTGATTTCTTTGGCTTGAACTTCATTCTGGATGAGGCAACTATGTCATCCAGCCTCTCCAGCACATGACGTGTCTCGTCTTCTCTGGATGAAATCACTGTAGTGTCATCCATGAAGGCCTTGAGAGGGGGCATCTTGTATCCATCACCAAGGTCTGTTTGTCTTGCGTTGCTTGTTGCTGCTTTCAAGATGACTTCCATTGCCAACACGAACAGTATTGGGGAAATTGCACAGCCCATTGCAATGCCCACTTCCAAGTTGATCCAATCTGTTGTGTACTCCTTGGTAGAGAAGCGCATTGAGAAGCCATTGAAGTACTTCTTGAGCATGTCGCGGATGTTCTTTGGCACATGGTACATCTCAAGAGCCAACTGTATCATCTCATGGGGTACAGATCCATATGCGTTTGCCAGATCAAGCCACACTACGTCCAGGTCTCTCTCTTTTTTCTGTTTTTGCTCTTTGGATTGCGTCCCAGATCATTGTGGCGTGTTCTACACAGCCCAGCCACGCCTGGGATGCCACCTTTCTGGACTGACACATCCAAGTACTTGTTTTTCCATGAGGTACTTGGTCAGCCTTGCTGCCATGACAGAGAAGAAGATTTTTCCTTCGACGTTCAGTAGTGATATTGGCCTGAACTGGCTGATGTCACTTGAGTTTTGCTCTTTTGGGGATGTACACACCATCTGCCGTCATCATCCACTGGCCGCTGATCTTCTGGTTTCTCCAAGCTGATCGCAGCAGCCTGTGGAGCCACTCCAGCACACCTTGGGACATTTCTTGTACAGCTGGTAAGGTATTCCGTTTGGCCCTGGTGATGATTTGGCTCTGGCTTTGTCGACCACCTTCTTGATTTCCGCCAACGTTGGAGGCTTGTCATTGAACTGTTCCTCAGGGTTGGCTGGCCACACCAGACCTTGAATGTCGAGTTGTGCTTTACTCTGTGAGTCAGAGTATGTTTTCCTCAGATGCTGCTCAAGAACTTCTTTGTCCACACTTAGGGTCCCAGAGATTTTGGCTGCTCAAACAGAGTTCTGGCAAACTGAAGGGGTCTCTGAAGAAGCGCTCTCTTGTGTCTTCTTCTTTTTGCTCTTCCTCTTCCTCGCAGATTCCGCTTTGCTGAGGGCGCTGTGTTTTGCTTTCAGGTCTTCCCAGAGTTTTTCCAAGCCTTGTTTTTCAGCTGACAGTGCAGTCTTCATTTGCTTCTTGAGGTTTTTCTTTTGGACCCTGATCTTGTCCATCTCTTCTTGGCGTCTGGATTTCTTTGGAGGTGTTTTCTCTTGAGGTAGTTTTGCTCCATAGGCGTCTCTACATGTGGCATACACAATGTCCCCATATATGTAGCTAGTTTGTGTTCCAGGGTGCTTTTCCCTATCAGTGCATCGAGCCTTTGGACGATTTTTGCATCCAGTTTCTCCCAATCGTTAGTCTCGTTTTGCTTGTGGCAGGTTGAGTTTCAGGCGCCTGGAATCGAGGGCCTGTGCAAATTCCTCATCCGAACCAACAGCGTAGATGCCCTTGGCACTGTGGTTTAAATCCTAGCCTTGTCTTCCGACGTCTTAGCTGCTGATGCAGTGCGCTGCTGCTCATTCAGCTGAGTCTTCACACATCCCATCTTTGTTCTGTGGATCTTCATGCCACGGGTGGTAGCGAAACGCTTTCCACAGACACATGGATATTCCATTTGGTCCATGTTCATAGTCCGTTTGGGATTTCCAGTCGTAATTGGTTGAGCACCGATGGATTCATCATTCTCTCCCCCTTTCGGTGAATCCTGGGAGCATCTTTTCCTCTTGTTTCTAATAGCCACATGTTGAAGGCAAAGTGGGGAGCCAGCCCACAGAGCCCTTGGTTCTGGTCAGACAAATAGACCGATACGTAAAACCATGAGAGAGGGAGGTGGGGGTAGAGTTGGGGCAGAGACCGAACATGTCTTCGACGTCGGTTTTTGTTGTTGTTGTTGTTGTTGTTGTTGTTTTTTTTGTTTGTTTGTTTTTTTACGGGAAATGCTGAGCGACAACTTTTTCTATGGCAGCAATATTTTTACATGAAATGTCGCTGCGACACGATTCTATTTTTAGGCAACGACACGATTTTATGGACATTTATCGTAAAATCCTGTCGCACTACCAATTTGTATTAAATTAAGTCGCTCAGCGATAATTTTTCATGAACCAGTTGCAGTATTTCACGGGAAATTCTGTCGCTGCGACACGATGTTATGAGCGACAGTATTATATACGACACCGGCAAAGAATCAATGTGTCCACTGTCACTGCAAAATTGTTCACTTGCGGAGGATGGGTCACTGTCATCGTCGCACACTGCCTGCTCCGCACGTGAATTGTTCCTGCACTACCACCGGTGTCACAGAAGGGTGGCCTCGCCCCTATACACTCTCCCTGAGGCTTTGTCCGTCAATATCATCAAAACCATACTTCTTGCCCTCAACCAGCAGATGGTCAAAAACCATGGTAGCACGTTTACCTTCACTCCGGACTTTTTCCAGATGAGGGATTGGTTCCTTTCTCACCACAAAATCAAAAATTCCTCTCCTATGAACAGTTGGGATCACATTAGTGATGTACACATTAGTACATTAACAAACCCAGACACTTTGTATCAATTGCCGAAACACTAAAATCAGCAAAAATATGTCCATTTGTAAGAGAACATACAGACTATGCATGGTGTGTAAGAGATTGGCTGGGAAGGAAAAAAAAGAAAGAAAACAACCTAGTAGTGGAAATTTTGTCCGCTTTTAGTTGTTTTTTTTTTTTTTTTTTGCAGATGAAGAGGACAGATTGAAGCACCCAAAAAATGAAGAGGTGGATTTTGGCCTTAGGAAAGAAAAAAAGGAAAAATGTTAAAAAAAAGAAAAGAATCACCACCTTAGGTGCTCCGCTGATCCGAGAACTGATGGCACAAAAAAAAAAACAGTTGGGATCCTTTCAGTTTATGCCTTGCCTTCAAAATCTCTTCTTTGCCCTTTAAGAAACGTGCATCCGACGATGACTGGTGAATTAGGCTCCCAGTTCAGGGACAATAACTGGTGAATTAGGCTTCCAGTTCAGGCGGTGGACACGATCGAATGGAAAATCCCTGGTTAGTTTCAGTTTGTCCGTAATCATCTGGTCTACACACTCTTGTTGACCTCGCGTACCAGCCCATGAAGAATCAGGTCATTCCGTTTCGATTGGCCTTCAAGGTCGTCCGCCTTACGCTACAACAAAAACCATCCTCTTCTTCAGGCTGTCGTTGCTGTTCCGACGTTTATTGTTTTCTCGTCGCAGTTCCGAAACCTTCTGTTTTATGGATCCCACCTCCCCACGAAGGGCAGCAAATCCATCCCGTAAGTCTTTCATATCGTCCTTCATCTCGTCGATCTTAGTGTTCATTGTCTGGAGAGTAGACATCAGCTCCAGATTTGAAGGATGCTGGAAGGTAGGCATGGCTCCTGAGGACCTGGTCGACGCACGTCCCGAGGGTTTATCCACACTCTCTCTGAGGTCTCCACTGGTCAGATTGGTTTGTCCTAGGGAAGTCTTTGGTCCTGGCTTCTGCTCCACATCGTCGCACAAGAATTAAAAATTGCCCCAGAAGAAAAGGCAACCTCCTGAATGTCAAAGTGTTTTGCCTCACTGGCGCAAAGCAGCCACAACGTGACAAAACTCCAGTTGTCCCGAAGGCATGGTACCAAAGGAAGAAGTCTTTCAAATCCAGCTGCTATTCTCGGTCGCAATACTGACTAATTAAGGTACTTGTCTGAACGAAATAAATGTGCAGCCGATCTTGCCAATACAGTTCAGCACCACTAATTTGAGAGAGAGAGAGAGAGAGAGAGAGAGAGAGAGAGAGAGAGAGAGAGAGACATCCCAAATGTCTCTTATCTTCTGCCTCTTATCATGACGTTCACCTGGCGCAGCGACCTAAATCTCCCCATCCTTTTCCGCAAGTCTTTAGCGAGGACAGCAGATGTATGGAAAACGTCGATGGAGAATGATAGAGGCAGTGTCCACTTCAAAGAAGATCGTTTTTCGTCCGTAAATACGCTATAATGGTACAAATTATCGTCATCATGGAGCGAACCTACTTAATACCTGAACGGTGTGCCATTGAAGATGGATGAATCGCATTACTGGGAAACAGAGAGGAAAAAACAAGAGAGTACAGAAAGGGAAAGAAAAGGAAATGAACACACACACACACACACACACACACACACACACACACACACACACACACGGACGTCACGGACGCACGCACGCGCGCGCGCGCGCGCGTTCACACACACACACCAATTCACATACATGGACACGCAGATAGGAGAGAGTGGGGGAGAGAGATAAAAATGCATACAGGACACCAATGAAACACTATTTTACCAGATGAGTTGATCACATGTCAAAGAAAAGAAACAAACAAAGAATGAAAAATGTAAGGGAATAAACAAAGGCTTAGTTACCAGATGAGGTAATTTCAATATAAAGAAATAAAAAAAAATACACAAAGAAAGAAGGAAAGGGGTGACAAAATAGGCACAGCACGAAAGAGACACCACAGAAAGGCGACACGGAAAAATCGTTCAGTTCAGTTGTTTATTTAATGTCTTTTCATCGCCAGATGACATCAGACACTTTTATCAAAAACAAACAAAAACACTCCACACTTAACTCCATGTTAGTACTTTCAAATCCACATCTGATATATGCATATTACATAAGTGAAATACTCTAGTGGTACACAAAATTGTTCATCTCTGTAAAAATTTGGCAACCTGTGAGTGCGAAATAATCATGGCAATTTCAGCAACATATGAACCATATAGGACAGTACTGACATTATCAAAGTTACTCATCTGAACACCTTTCTCCTGATAGAGCGGGGTCAACACTGAGCATTCAAACAAAAGATGATGTACAGGAATGTTTTCTCTGCGGACACAAGAAATACCATGAGAATATTTAGCGTTCCAAGTATTCAGCCTTAATTTATGAATTAATCTAACAATGTGCCTTGGGCACGATGGTAAAGTAGCCATTTTTTTACTTGAATTCTGCTTATACATACAATTTTCCATAATTTAGATTAATTCACAAGAGGACAAATCTAAGGAATTGTTTAATAAATTTTTCCGTGTTTCTATTTGCTTCTTCTTTTGCAAGACTGTCTGCTATTTCATTCCACTTTATACCACAGTGAGATGGGACCAACAAAAATTAATTCTTATGCCTAGTGTTATGAAACAATGCAGTAGATGTTTTATTTCAAAAAAAACAACTCTTTTCTAGCTTTGCAGTCCCAACGCTCTAGTGACTGTAAAACAGATCTGGAATCAACACCAAAAAAATTGATAGAAAGCAACTGATGTATCATATATGTATGTCAAAGGCTTCAGTATTGCATACAATTCTGAGGTATAGATTGAAAACCCCTTTCCTACATAATATGATTTCCTGACATTTACGGTTGGTGTTATAAAAGCCCGAACCACTGTCAGAGGATTCCATTACCGACCCATCTGTAAACACTTTTAAATGATTTGGATAGCTGTTTTCTAAATGTTCACGAGCTTCAGTTGTTAAAATATTTACATTATCAGTTTTCTTTAACAAAGTGTATTTGTAATCAAAAGAAACATTTAGGTGTTTCATTTAGGTGTTCAGTGTGTATGTTCTACATCAAAGCTAAGTCGTTTCTTCCTTTTTTTGTTTGTTTGTTTGTTTTTTAGGGGGTGGGGGGGGGGGGGGGGTATTTTTTGTTTCGGATGTTTTTTCGGACTGAGTTAAAGGAAGCAAACGAAAACAAAACAAAACAAAACAAAACCGAAAAAAGAACAAAAACAAACAAACAAACAAAAAAGGAAGAAACGACTTAGCTTTGTTGTAGAATATACACACTGATGCTCGCATGTTAGTACGCACTCTAAAAGATAAGTTTGGGCCTACAGTTCCTTTGTCGTTACATCAATGACCTGGAAAAGATTCAAAAAAAGAAAAAAATGGAACGGGGTAGTGAGAAAAAATGGAATAAAGAAAAGTACGTCAGATTATCAATATGAATTCCTGCATTATCAGCATATGAGGAGTCCTTCGAATGAGACTATAAATCGAGGTTCCGTGACTGAATGCACGCATAACATCTTGCACACACATAAAAAATCCCATCACCAACTTTCGGAAGAGAAGGCCAGTTTGGCCGTTGGTATGGATGATACATTACACATAGCATGCGCCTTCCCCGAAGTTGGAGTACGGCTGCCTTAATGGCGGGATACAAAATGTTCATACACACAAAACTCCATTCCCTTTGTTGGGTAGATGGGATTAATACTTGTCTGTCCAGGCAGTGTCCGCAGGAGTATCAGCCTGCGTACGCAGAAGAAGAAGAAGCATATGAGGGATAATCACGCTCCATTTTGAAAACAGAACCATATAAAAAGCTTTTCATCAGCAAAACGGCTGATTGTGACGGTCTTCCCATTGCATCAAATGGAGATACACCACAGTCTATACATCTGTTGTATTCTCACCACCAAGGCTTTAAAATGAGAATCCAACGGCACCCTAAATCAGCCAGTATATAGCAGAAAAATCAAATGAGAAGAAAACATTGTAAGGAAATAAGTAGCTGAAAAACTAAAATCATTATGTAAAAGAATAATGAAAAACCGGGGAACATCTTTGAGCCTATTTTGAAGATACGCTTAAGTTTACAAGGGAGGTCAAAAGGTGTCAGCAGAGAGAGTGTCGTCTCTACCATTTAATTAATAACCCAAGCATTATCAGTCACATTAGTGTTAACAGCAGCTAAGTACTGTGCAAAAGTCTTCACTTGGATCTCCTAACACATGGAATCGTCCACTGATACACTGTAGGGGAAACAACTTTGGGACAGCAATTTCTTACAAATACCAACATACATAAACGAATGTTTAAATCCATATATACATATACATGCATGCAAACACACACATCTCTACATACACACATATACGAGCAAACATGCATACACACGTCCAGTATTGCTTAAACATACACACATGCTAACAAAATAATATACAAACCAACACACACACACACACACACACACACACACACACACACACACACACACACACACACACACACATACACACACTAATAATACACACGCATGAACATTCATTTGCACACACACACACACACACACACACACACACACACATGCACACACATGCACACACACGCACGTGCGCACAGAAACACACACACACACACACATACACACACACACAGAGCTCCTGAATGCACACACACACACACACACACACACACACACACACACACACACACACACACACACACACACAATCACACGCATGGGTCCCCATACGCGCTTGCCCACACAGGCTGATTTTGATAGTTGTTTTAAAGGATGAAATCATTGAGTGGATATATAATGAAGTTTATTTGTTAAGAATAGAATATATATGTAAAAAAAGAGTGAGAATGTTAATGTGTTGACACATTTCAATTGTCTGTTCCTTTGTTTATCCTTGGATTTGTCATACAATACTGAGAATATAGCCAGACACTATAGTTACGAAACGCTCACATTATTCATGTAAACATCTTCGAGCATGGCATGGTTTTGAAATAAAATCAGAATCCCCCCTATTTCTTCAATCTAAGACATAAGAGCAAGCTTTGTTTACAACTGAATATTTCTTGCAGCCATTGCAACACCAAGCTGCTCTGTAAGTTGCTGGAATGGAATGATATGTGGGTGCACTGCTGATCCAGGAACTGGCCAGTCAACGAGTATAAAAATAAAAGCAGGCACACCAGCCACACACTCTTCATGTTTTATTTAAAGCTTTCGCCTTTTGTTTAGGCTTCGTCAGTATCTGCAACACAAACAGTCTTATATATGCACACTCCCACCTACCCAACACACACACACGCACAACCAACAACCCCCCCCCCCCCACCCCCCCACCCCCCCCCCCCCCCCACCCCCCATATATATATATATATATATATATATATATATATATATATCTGTGTGTGTGAGTGGGGGGATGGATGGATGTGATTTGTGGGTTGTTAGATATAAATCCATAGACATGTGTTTACGGCCACTCTTAATTTCTCTTTGAAGATAATAAAGTTGATTTGACTTGACTTACTTCATTTAAAACTTTACTTTTGTTTACACCTTAGTTCCTTGGGGATCCTCTTCTTTTAAACGACTTGTCAAAAACACTACTTCTCTGAAACACTACTCTTTGTTCTCCACTTCTCTGAACCCTTTCTTTTTTTTAATAATACAAAGCGCTGAACTTGAAGTAAGATCAAACATTTTCCAAAAAAGAAGCAACACAGTGTCTTTTTAAACAGTAACAACATACACATCTGACCTTTTTAAGTCAGTGGCGACAAAACCGTCTGAGGTTGCAAAAAGTATATCTTTTACATTTCTTCCAAATTGGGAACTGATGAAAGCAAATGTTGATATTGATTATATTCCATCAAATTCTAATTCCAATCCCTATATGTTGGCAACAATTGCTAAATCTCATATGTTTGAATAATACCCTATTGACCTGAAAGTTGCCACAGAATATTCAGTAAGAGAGGACTGCAGTGCTGGTGCCTGTGTTGTAACATCTAATCTAAACGTACCTGACCCTGGAGAAAGGTCCAGTGACGGTGAGGAAAGACCCACTGACCACAGGGAAAGTCCTGTTGACAGTGGGAAAGACTACAACTTTGGATTCTCTCTTAAGGGCACATAAGACCGTATGGCGAAGCTTGGCTGTGTCTGGAGTGGCACTGTCTTCATCTGTCCGTGGGCAGGGGTGGTTGGTTGGGTCTGTGGGGTGTGCTCGGCAGCTGGAGGGTGTTGTTTTTTTTTTCCGCCGGTGGGCTCTGCACGGGCTGGTACACCCATGGGGATGCTACTTTAAGGCTGTTACGAGTTGCATCCTGTAGCCTAATTTACCTCTGTTCAGGAGCAGTTATGTCCTTGATATCTTAATGGAGTGTCCTGCGCGTGCCTGTACCCATTGTCAACACAGCGCAGGCCTCCAAGGTGGTACAGGACTGCTCTCTATAGGCAGGTGAGGACAATGCTTCTCTGTCCCCAGCACCTTCGGGTGTTTCTTTTTCTTTTTTTCTTCGTACTACTTTACAAAGGGCTATTCAATATCTACAGCCGAGTTAATTGCATTAGTCATGGTATTACGGGCATATCCTCAGTATACCAGCAGTTATTTTCAACAGCGTTTTGTTGTTGCTCTTTTTTGGGTGAAGGTGGGGTGTGTGTGTGTGTGTGGGGGGGTTCTGATTTCATTTCAAAACCATGCCATGCTCTAAGATGTTTACATGAATAATATGAGTGTTTCGTAACCATAGTGTCTGGCTTTATTCTCAGGATTGTATGAAAAATCCAAGCGTAAACAAAAGAACAGACAAACAAAACGAATTCTGAATGAAATAATGATGATAAAAAACACATCTTAGTTTGTGTTGATTCAAAATTAGTATTTAATGCAATCAGGAGTGATTCAAAGAACGAAATGAGATCATCTTTAAGATAAAATATCTTATTTATTGCCTAATAATGAAGGGTTCTTGTGTCAAGTTTTGTTCGTTTCCTTCTCATTGCGGAATGTGTATAAACCAATTGGCAGATAAAAGTGCAAAACTGGGTGCCCTGAATGTAAGTGGTACTATCTCATTATCAGTTCCATCATCGGTAAATGAAACGTGCAATGTTATAGAAAAAGCGTAGTATATTTGAATTTTAGAAGCAGGACTCAGACTGCCCGTTTTAAAACCTTTCTTTCTGGACCAAGGCATATTGTTAGTTTATTACATAGAATGAGGCTCGATGCTTCGAAAATAAAATTTTCTAAGAACGTTCATTGTGTGTGTGGTGGTTTTTTTTTCTATTCCACATATTTCTTTCAAAGTACCAGATTCTGAATATGTTATATTTTGACAACCAGTGCATTTTAGATAATATTCATCTACTGATTATATCATATGTAATCGGTCACTTAAAGTGTATGGCAGTGGACGAAGTATACCGAATAGTCCTTTGGTTTACTATAATTTGGTTTTAATATTTGCGATTATTTAATACTGTAATGTAATGCAGCATACTCGAAAAGCTATTGAAAGGCGCTTTTGTATGCGTGCGTATATTTTTATAGTGTGTGTGTGTGTGTGTGTGTGTGTGTGTGTGTGTGTGTGTGTGTGTGTGTGTGTGTGTTCGTTCGTTCTTTAATTTAATGTCTATCCACTTTACAGTGATCTTAGACAAAAATAAGAGACAAACTAACAGGCAAACAAACAAACAAGACAAAAAAAAACAAACAAAAAAATGTAAAAGGGGCCGATATGTGTGTGTGTGTGTGTGTGTGTGTGTGTGTGTGTGTGTGTGTGTGTGTGTGTGTGTGTGTGTGTGTGTGGTGTGTGTGGTGGTGTGGGGGGGGGGGGGGGCATAAATGTGTGTTGTTTTAAAAATGTTATTAAAAGCGTATGGAGTGTGGAGATAGTGTAGTATGCTAATCTCTGCATGCATAGTCTATTTAATAGTATGCTAATCTCTGCATGCATAGTCTATTTAATTAATGAGATACCAATAAGTGACCATCACTTTAACCCCATTCTAATCTACCGGCGTAACGGTAAACTACTTTAGCCTGGATTCATATCTGAACATTTTTAAAGAAATAAAACATTTTAACCCATTGAAATAATAAGAAAATAAATCCAACAAGTAACGAGAGAATCAAAGTAAATGTCCAACTGGACTCTTAACAATTGCCCTAAAAGCTTCTATAGCCTTCGCTTCGTTCCCAAAAATGTCCCAAAAATTCTCGATTGATGGGTTCAAACTTAATAGCCAAGTAAATATTTTTTTAGTATTTCTGCAAAGAAAGATGACATGGAATGGTGTAATATTTTGGCCACAACTGCAAGTGACATTTTTACAATATTTTGTTTTGTATGCATCAAGTCTGAGTCTAAAGATCAGACTCTTCAAAATCCGTTCCTGATGGAGATTGTGTCCCGTTTATATTTTACAAGATTCTTAAAGAAGTTTCCCTTGTTGTCCTTTATTATGTTTGGACACTCTTTTTGTCTTCGTATCACCGAATCCCATGCTGCTTTACGTAAAAGGCTATAATTTTCATACAAGGATAAAGGAATATTTATTTTTTAAAGCTCTTTTTCTTAGCTGCACTATTTTTGGCTAACCGATCAACCCTTTCATTTGCTGCTAAGCCACAATGTGATGGAATCCAACAAAAGTCAATAGAAGAACCACGTAAAGACAAAAAGTTAATTAAATGGTATATCTCTGATATCATTTCTCCTCTCACTCTTGTATGATAATATTTTAAAGCTTGTAAGACAGATTTTGATTCGACACAAAATAATATTTGAAATATCGTATATGGAAAACTAAGAAGATAGTTCAGTGCCATAATAATAGCAATTAGCTCTGTTGTAAATACAGAGAAATTTTTTTCCCAATGTGATACGATTTCTCTATTTTTAATGATGGAATTATGAATGCAGCACCTGATAAATGGTTTTCAAGTACAGAACCATCTGTGTATATTTTGAGATGATTTATATAGTTTTCATATGTGTGTGTGTGTGTGTGTGTGTGTGTGTGTGTGTGTGTGTGTGTGTGTGTGTGTGTGTGTGACCCTTTCTTTTTCCCGTGTAATATCACTAACTATGGTGAAAACGCGTTAAACAGAAGATCCATTCATCCTTTTTTGAAACCCTTCTTCTTGGAAACCCTGCTTCTTTTAATAGTAGTCATAGTGAAAGATGATCTGCAGTGTGTTCATTGAAAAGTAGATTGGGTTTGTTTTGTTATAGCGCGTACGGTGTATTTTGTAATTGTGAACTATTTCAATCACATTATTCATATGAACTGTCGATGGATTGGGACAGTGCCTCACTAAAGATGATGGTTGAGGCCTTTGTTGTTTTTCGTATGTGCACGTCTTCTCCCCAGCATGATTTTTTTTTTTTTTTTTTTTTTCAAGTAGAGATACAAAGCTATATCTGACACAGATACTAGCAGGAGATCACAGGTAAGAGTTTGTGATAGCAGCAAGGGGCTTAACAGTTCAAGGTCATTCTTTATTGTTTATTCTTAAACTCACAGTATGGTCCGTGTCCTTTACCTGATGGCAGAGATCCTTTTCGTATGTATTAACACGTATAGCGATAGAGAGCGAGGCAGGCGGCTTCGCATTAGCAAGCAATGCTATGATCATATTATGCATATGCACAAAAAAGTACTCTGAGTATATTTAGCGTACGGAAAACATGTCCGTGAGTAGGCCTATATTTGCTGTGAATATGATAACCAAACGCATTACGCCGGCGGCTATCACGAGTTCGCTTCATTTAGGGTATTGGGGCGGGGGAGGAGGGATTGAGAGGGAGTGTCTCCTGTAAGCTAAATCAGGACAGAATTATTGAACACAAGCGACTACGAAATGAAGTATTGTGCACATTTGTGGATGACATCATAGCAACGTAAGAATGATCAAGCGCTGGTAATTGAATTACTAGGGCAATTTGGACATTAAGAGAGAGAGAGAGAGAGAGAGAGAGAGAGAGAGAGAGAGAGAGAGAGAGAGAGAGAGAGAATATTATACACAAAAAATACACGGAGAGACAATTATCCAGACACGTAAACAGACAGACGCGACAGACGGACAGACACTGAAACCTCAATTGTGTGACACAATGTGTTGCCATGGAATGCGCCATAACACGGCTGTTTATTTCCGGCCTCCACCGTATGAAATAACAGACCGTTGTCGTTCTTTGTTCCCCTGGTGTGTTTTGTCCTCGTGGCATCTGAACACCCGAGTGTTCGCACTTCATACACACACACACACACGCGCACACGCGCACGCACACACAAACGCACGCACACACACACACACACACAGACAGACAGAGAGAGATTGAGAGAGAGAGAGAGAGAGAGAGAGAGAGAGAAACTCAGTTCTCTGATACAAGGTGTTGTTAAGGAAAGCACCATCGTTGAACTTGCTCGTCGTAAATGTAAAGGTTCATTCCGAAGGCGAAAAAAAATGTTTTAAAAATGAAAACAATCTTTTTCGTCTATTGTACCAAGTTTTCTTCCAGCTTACCCAAAAATGCCTATTGATAAATATGACGTTTGACAGACAGTTCAAAATATATTCTCAAGAGAGAGTGTTGAAATCATGTGACGAAAGCAGGTGCGCGCACACACACACACACACGCGCGCACGCACGCACGCGCGCGCGTATTCGTCCTTTTACGTACACGTTTCATACGTCATTGTCTATACGTTTTTATTTGTCTTTCATTTAACGTCATCATCAGTCCTGAAGACGGTCTATGACCAAAACGTTGAAGATTTTTTTTTTCTATTTTCAAATCTTTTTTTTTTGAGTATTCTCAAAGACAGTTTGTATTGTTGACAGAAGATCGGCGGTCAAAAATCATTTCTGTTATTCTACCACCTTCAACTGCATCCTTGTTGCCCATCGATTTTGGTTTTACCTTCCTCTACTAGACTACAATGCCTCTGTCACAGCCCCCTTTCGGCTCGGCTTTGCGAAGGCTGAAGTCTCTACCAACGATACCATAGTCTCTTGGCGTTACCTGTTTGAAAACTGTTTTGATAAAAACAAGATTACATGCCATGTCATCTTTCTCCGCAACTGGATAAGGACTAAGGCCATCTCCCTGGGCTTCCAAGTGAAGTTCCAACCCTCTGTGATTTTTCGTTCTCGAGGCAGCAAAATTAAGCAAATTCTCTCAGCAACCAGTCACCAGCTTATGCAGACCACTGTGAGTACCTGCAACAACCTACAGACGGACACCACTTACTTACTTACTTAGCAGCCCCCAAATAGGCCATCCACAACCGCCCGCCATTGTCCAGGGTCCCGGGCGATCCGCTCCAGCTCCCCCCAGGAGCAGCCGGTCTGCCTGGCGTCTGTCTCAGACACCAAGCTACAGCACCTCAAAAATCAAGTCAGAGCCTTATATGATTCTCAAAGCGTAGTTTCATCTTTCAAACCACCCGTAATACCAACCAAGATTTCTTTCAATAGCTTAAAGCTACAAAAGACAAGCAATTTAAATCACTGCTTAGTAAAAAGATGCATCTTTCTTGCACCCCCTACTAAACACCAAAGCAGAAAACGCCAACGCCAGTGTACCGACAGTCAACTGGCATTCACCATTCCAGAAAATTTAGATCATCCAGATGATCAGAGAAAATGCGTTATCTCATGGCCTAAAATTCATCCATACGCAGCCGAAGACCTGCATGTGTGTGTTACCCTCTACCACTGCCATCGTCGTTTCTTCAGGCGAGTCCGTTTAGCCGCCCATTTTCGCAGCTGCCTCCTTCAAGCACCAACGATCCAAAAGATATTTCCCATTTATTTCCCAAAGAGCCCCAGCACCTGGACTCAAGACCTGGGCAGTTTGAACCCCTGGACTATTACATAGACACCTGCCTGCAGGAAATTTATCAGATGCGTTTAAACACCCCTAAAACATTCCAATCTCAATATCCAAGACCTGAAAGCTCTCAAAGAAATAAAGAATCGTACAGACATCATAATTAAACCTGCACACAAGGGCGGGACGATTGTGATATGGCGTAGACTTGTATCTTGATGAAGCGGAACGTCATTTGTCAAACAGTACTTTTTATGAAAAAAAAGATCATCCTCATCAACAAAACAAGACAATACTTTGATTTGCAAAGCCATCAAAAGTGCCATCCCTTCTGGACATCCACTCTCTGATGCTTCATCTACCATTAAAAGTGAACCCCGTAAACCCCATTTCTATCTCCTTCCAAAAATCCACAAACCCAACAATCCTGGTCGACCGATCATTTCAGACTGTTCTTGTCACACCAGTCTCATCTCTCTGAGTCCTTGAACTCTGTCTATCAGCCTCTGGTTGAAGCCCTTTCAACTTACATTAAAGACACCAACCATGCTCTCAACATCTTCGACCAGTTCATCTTTCCTGACAGTACTCATCGTTTCCTCTTCACAATGGATGTGACGGCTTTGCTTACCTCACAATGAAGGCCTTCTTCAAAAAGTCACTTCCTAAAAAAAGCCATCTGGACATTGATATCACCACCACAGTCCGTCTTGCAGAACTTGTACTAACATTAAACTCATTCTGCTTCGCTGAAAACTACTACCGACAAGTACGTGAAGTGGCCATGGGCACCAAAATGGGACCATCATACGCATGCCTTTTTGTCCAATACATGGAAGGAAAGATCTTTCGCACCTTCCAAAGAAAATTTCCTGACTTCTTCAAACGATTCACTGATGATTGTGTAAGAGCCACATCCAGCTCAAAATCTGACCTTCTACAATTCATAACATTTGTTTCCAATTTCCACCTAGCTCTTCGCTTCACATACGAGATTTCGGAGACCTCGGTTTCGTTTTTGGATATTCAACTGTCCATCTCAGCTGACTCACAACACCTGTCAACTGTTTTTTTTTTTACAAGCCCACAGATTCTCATTCATACCTATTGTATTCATCTAATCATCCACACGCTGCAAAGGACAACATCCCCTTCTCCCAGTTCCTACGTCTCCGACACCTGTGCAGTGATGACCGACTTTTGAAGCAAAGGCACTGGACATGGCATCCTTTTTCGAGACACAAGGATATCCACAGACCATTGTTCAAGAGGCTCTTGTTCCAGCAAACTCCCGTCCCCTGTCAGAAACCTCGATGTTCAAACCTGATGCAAACAACAAAGACCGTGTTCCATTGACACTTATCTACCACCCACATAATATTCCTGTGAAAAACATCCTCCTATGCCATTTCAAAATCTTACAGTCTGATCCAAAGCTTAAATCGATTTTCCCCAAACCCCCCCCCCCCCCCCCCCCCCCTAAGACAGACAAAAACCTTTGTGACCATCTGGTACGAACCAAGTTCAGTACAAACACCAACTCCTCAGCCGGAGACTACCCGCGCAATCAATCCGGATCTAAAACCTGCTCCTTCATTGCCAACTCCACCCATCACTGGCCCAGAAGTAAAATTCAATGTGCAATCCCATTCACCTGCCAGTCCGCCAACTTGGTGTACGTACCGAGATGCAGCCTGTTTGGGAGACATATCGCATCCTCAACGAACGCCTTTGTGGAGCACCTCAGAGCCATCCAGTCGTCTCATCTAACACCAGTGGGGCTTCATTTAAATGCTAATTGCTATAGCCAGACCCATATCTGTCACTGCTGTTTGGGCAAAGCCACTCCTCAGCTCCAGAAAGAAAATTCATGAGTCAAGGAACATCTCCCACCTTGGCACCACAATCCCTGATGTACTCGACTACCACATCTGACTTTTTTTAAATTGAATCATTCCAGCTCTTTGCCCTCGCTTTCCTTTCCCCCGACCTCCTCCATCCCTTTCTCTCTATAACCCCCTCCCCCAATTTCCCCATCCCACAATCGTTACACTCACAACCCATGTACATATATAACATATTTATAACATAACATGAAGAGTATAATATATACACCCCAAACACCATCTCCACCATCCAGGTATGCATTCTCATTGACACACGCACATGTGGACAATCCATAACGCACCAATTTTTTTTTTAGTTTTTTTCACCCAACCCCCCCGTCCCCACACACACCCCTCACTCCCACGTTTTTTTTTTTTTTCTCTCCCCTCGTACACGCCCTCAAACGCCCCCTACCAAGCATAAGACTCCTCCTCACCACTCTCTCGCTTTCTTGTTCTCTATCTCTAGTTCTGTTTGCCTTTCCTTCTATCTGCCCCTCTTTTTTCCTTTTCCCCATCCCCATCACACACACACACACACACACACACACACACACACGCACGCACACGCACGCACCCACGCGCGCGCGCACACGCACGCACGCACGAACGCACACCACACACACACACACGTATTCGTCCGTTTACGTATATGTTTTCCATACGTCATAGCCAATACGTTTTTATTTGTCTTTCATTTAATGCCATCATTAGTTCTGAAGACGGTCTATGACCTAAACGTTGAAGATTTCTGTTGGGTTTTTTTCTGTTTTGTTATTTTTTTGTTTCCTTTTTTTCTATTTTCAAATCTTCTGAGTATCCTCAAAGATAATTTTGTATTGTTTTCAGTCAAGTTTTAAGAAGTGTACATCAATCGTTTCGGTAGACATATTGAAATAAACAGAAATCTGAACTGAACTGGGAGGGGGGGGGGGGGGGGGGAGAACAGACACAAAAAGTGGGGGGGGGGGGGGTGGGAAACACACACAAAAACAAGACATTAAATGATAGAAAACTAAGTCGATGGGAAGGTCTACTTACTCAAGAGGCCATTTACAGTGGAGTACAAGACTAACATGTTTGTCTACAATTTGGGGCACTAAAATACCGGCTTTGTATATATGCACCTCCGTTTTGTTTTAGCCTCTCTAATGTAGTAAAGTGACAAGCGAAATTGACCCTCACCACAATTCTACAAAGGAGTGGGTTTTTTTTTCTGTACAGCAAATGTACCGAGAGTATCCCATGCGTTCGCCAGATGGCGTCATGCAGGAGGAACTTTTCTCACTCGGGTTTGTCAAGGTGAATGGCACTGAGAAGAATTATTGGACACGCAAAGACCTTCACACATACAAGCCAACTTGAGCCATAAAGTGTGTTCTGGTGTTCATCAGATTAGCAAATAACAACAGAGAAAGAGTTTGAATAGTTACTCCATTACTAACCAACACACATTCCAAACATTTGTTGTTAATGTCGTGTTGAATACGGTTGCCTTTGTCAGGGGTTTTGCGGTTGCTGGGTTTTTTTTTTTCTTTAGACTTTGATTCCATATTGCTCACAGTGATACCCGCTCGAGGAAAAACAAGATGCAAAGCATATAAACGTACTCCCAATTATCTTCAATGCGCGTGAGATATTCCATAAACACGAAAAAAAACCGTTTTGGCCCGCTATAACCGTTAGTAACGGCTATTCTGCTAAACATCGGCCATCATATGTGACCCATAATGACCAAAGCTACAAATTTTCAGAAAGATCAGCCATGTACTTTGTGAGATTTTCCATACAGAAGAAAACTGTAATGGGCCGTTATAGCCGTTAGTAACGGCTATAACGGTAAAATAATACATTGGGCATGAGCCGTGACCAATAATGAACATACCTACAAATTTTCACACAGATCGGCCACGTATTTTCCGAGATATCCCTTAAAGAAGAAAACCGTTATGGGCCGTTATAGCCGTTTAGTAACGGTAACAACGGTAAAATAACACATCGGGCATGATCCGTTACCCATAATGAACATGCCTACAAATTTTCAGAAAGATCGGCCAAGTACTTTTTGAGATATTCCATAGAAAAGAAAAACTGTTATAGCCGTTAGTAACGGCTATAACGGTAAAAAATACACATCGGGCATGATCCGTGACTCATAATGAACATACTGTCAAATTTTCAGAAAGATCGGTCAAGTACTTTCTAAAAATTTCCATAAAGAAGAAAACCGTTATGGGCGTTTTTAGCCGTTAGTAAATTAACACATAGGCATCATTCGTGTCCCATAATGAACATGCCTACAAATTTTCAGAAAGACCGGCTAAGTACTTTCTGAGATATTCCATAAAGAAAGAAACCCGTTATGGGCTGTTACGGCCGTTAGTAACGGCTATAACGGTAAAATAAAACATGTGAGCATGACCTGTGACCCATAATGAACTTGCCTAAAAATTTTCACACGATCGGCCAAGTACTTTCTGAGATATTCCATTAAGAAGAAAAAACCGTTATGGGCTATAAGCCGTTAGTAACGGCTATAACGGTAAAATAACACATTGGGCATCATCCGTGACCCATAATGAACGTACCTACAAATTTCCAAAAAGATCGGCTAAGTACTGTCTGAGATATTTCATTAAAAAAAAAAAAAAAGAAAAAAACCGTTATAACCGTCAGTAACGGCTAAACGGTAAAATGACACATCACGCATGATCCGTGACCCATAATGAACATACCTTCAAATTTTCAGAAAGATCTTTCCAAGTACTTTCTAAGATATTCCATAAAGAAGAAAAAATCGTTATGGGGCGTTATAAGCCGCTAGTAACGGCTATGACGGTTAGAATAACACATCGGGCATCATTCATGACCCATAATGAACATACCTACAAATTTTCAGAAAGATCGGCCAATTATCTTCTCAGATACTCCATAAAGAAGAAAAACCGTCATGGGCCGTTATGGCCGTTAGTAACGGTTATAACGGTAAAACAACACATCGGGCATGATCCGTTACCCACAATGAACATGCCCTACAAACTTTCAGAAAGATCGGCCAAGTACTTTCAGAGATATTCCATACAGAAGAAAACTGTTATAGCCGTTAGTAACGGCTATAACGGTAAAATAACACATTGGGCATTGATCCGTGACTCATAATGAACACACCTACAAATTTTCAGAAAGATCGGCCAAGTACTTTCTAAAAACCATAAAGAAGAAAAAACCCGTTATGGGCCGTTAGTAACGTAACGGCTATAACAGTAAAATACACATAGGGCATCATCCGTGTCCCATAATGAACATGCCTACAAATTTTCAGACAGACCGGCCAAGTACTTTCTGAGAAATTCCATAACGAAGGAAAACCGTTATGGCCGTTAGTAACGGCTATAAGGTAAAATAACACATCGGGCATGATCCGTTACCGATAATGAACATGCCTACAAATTTTCAGATAGATCAGCCAAGTACTTTCTGAGGTATTCTGCAAAAAGAAAAGCCGTTATGGGCTGTTATAGTCTTTAACGGGTAACGATCAGCCAAGTACTTTCTAAAAGATATTCCAAAATAAAGAAAGAAAAAATAATATGGGCCGTTATAGCCGTTAGTAACGGCTATCACGGTAAAATAACACATCGGGCATGATCCGTGACCCATAATGAACATGCCTACAAATTTTCAGAAAGATCGGCCAAGTACTTTCTTAAATATTCCATAAAGAAGGAAAACCGTTATGGCCGTTAGTAACGGCTATAATGGTAAAATAACGCATCGGGCATAATCCGTGACCCATAATGAACATACCTTCAAATTTTCAGAAAGATCGGCTGAGTACTTTCCAAGATATTCCATAAAGAAGAAAAACTGTTATGGTCGTTAGTAACGGCTATAACGGTAAAATACACATTGGACATGATCCATGACCCATAATGAACATATCTACAAATTTTCAGAAAGATCGGCTAAGTACTTTCCAAACATATTCCATAAAAGAAGAAAAACCGTTATGGGCTGTTACAGCCGTTAGCAACGGCTATAACGGTTAAAATAAAACATAGCGCATCATCCTTGACCCTTAATGAACATACGTACAAATGTTCAGAAAGATCGGCCAAGTACTTTCTGAGATATTCCATAAAGAAAGAAAACCGTTATGGTCAGTTATGGCCGTTAGGAACGGCTATAACGGTAAAATATCACATTGGGGCATCATCTGTGTCCCATAATGAACATGCCTACAAATTTTCAAAAAGATCGGCCACGCACTTTCTGAGATATTCCATAAAGAAGAAACCCATTATGGGCCATTATGGCCGTTAGTAACGGCTTAAACGGTAAACCACATCGGACATCATCCGTGACCCATAATGAACGTACCTACAGATTTTCAGTGAGATCGGCCAGGTACTTTCTGAGATATTCCATAAAGAAGAAAAACCTTTATGGGCCGTTATAGCCGTTAGTAATGGATATAACGGTAAAAATACACATTTGGCATCATTCGTGACCGATAATGAACTTGCCTATAAATTCTCAGAGATTGGCCAAGTACTTTCTGAGATATTCCATAAAGAAGGAACACCGTTATGGCTCATACTAACAGCCATAACGGTAAAATAGCACATTGGGCATGGTCCTTGACCCATAATGAATATGCCTACAAATTTTCAGAAAGATCGGCCCAGTAGTTTTGTGTCTGGAGCGAGTGGAACACAGTTTGACCACGGACGGACGGACATACACACATACTGACTGACTGACTGAAACCAATTTATCGTTAGATTAATTCAAGGTTGTACTGACATTTAAGAAAACATGAACGTTTTTTCATTCAAAGCAAAGAAGCATTATCAACACACAAAAATACGCGCGCGCACACATACACATACACACACGCGCGCGCGCGAACACACACACACACGCTTACTCACGCACATACACACACACATACGCGTGCGCGTGCGCACACACACACATGCACAAAACACATGGACATACATAAATACACAAATACACACATCTCAATATGAAATTCACCCATACCCTCACATACACTCAAACTTAACACACTCACACTCACACACACACACACACACACACGCACACACACACTCCACTCGAGCACTCGTACACACAGGCATTCATTCTCACAAACACACGCATACACACACACACACACACACACACACACACACACACACACACACACACACACACACACACTCACTCTGAGAGAGAGAGCTGAGAGAGAGAGAGAGAGAGAGAGAGAGAGAGAGAGAGAGCATTAAAAAAAAAAAAAAAAAAAAAAAGAGAATCTTGTACCCCTTAGCACCTTTGCACCATCTCTCTCTCACTCTTCAAACATCAAAGGGGGGTCACGTCATTTGACGCGAAGCGGTCTGCACCAAAGCAGCCCCCAACAGGTTCAGAAAGCCCCCCCCCCCTCCCCCCCCCTCCCCCCAATCTCTTCTTTCTGTTTATTAGGTCTGTTCCAAAATGAACCCCTACCAGTCTCAGAATAACTCCTGGGAGTTGTTTTGAACCTAAAAATTTTGACTCTAAACTAACTCCCGGGAGTTCATATGGGGCAGTGCCAAATCAGCCCCCCAACCCCTTGGAGAGTTAAACTGGTGCTGTTCCAAACTAACTCCCGGGAGTTCTTCTGGGCCCCATTTTTTTTACATCAAAATGACTCCCTGGGAGTTAAACTAGCGCAAGTGGACAGTCATTCCAGGGCAGGCCTGGAAAGCCCCCCCCCCCCCCCCCCCCCCCCGGAGTTAGACTGGCGCAGGCCAGTATAGCCCCCCCCAAACCCTCCCCTCTGCCTCAATTCATAAAGAAATGGCCAATAAGCGCTCCAGTTGAGAGTTAAGAACAACCCCACCAGGAGAGTTAAACTGGACCTGGCTCAGAACAGCCCCCCTTGTGGGGAGACTATGCTTTAAACAAACATTATTCAATCAGGAACATTGTGCGGCGAACATCAGAACATGGAGCACAGCAAGCGAAAGCTTATATGGGGAGTTAATCCGGCACCTGCCCAGAACTGACCCCCCCCCCCCCCCCCCCATCCCCCCCCCCCGAGAGTTACTAGCCCAAAACATCCCCCAGTATAAAGAGTTGAACTAGACCTGGCCCAGAACCTCCCCCCCCCCCCCCCCCCCCACCTCCTCCTGGGGAGTTAATCTAGCACCAGCCCGGAACAGTCCCCCCTAGAGAGTTAAACTGGACCTGGCCAAAAGCAGCCTCCTTCCTGGGGATTAATCTAGTACTAGCCCAATAGCCCCCCTCCCTCCCCCCCCCCCCCCCCCAGAGTTAAACTGGACCTGGCCCAGAACAGACTCCTAGAGAGTTAAACTGGATCTGCCCTGAAGCAGCCCAACTGGGGGAGTTAATCTACCACTAGCCCAGAACAACCCACCAAGAGAGTTAAATTGGACCTAGCCCAGAACAGCCCCCCCCCCCCCCCCCCCCCCCCTTTGCTTTAAACAAACATTATTCAGCGAAAAAAGTTTTGCAGCGAACATCGCAACACGGAACACAACAAGCGAAAGCTTATGTGGCACCTGCCCAGAACTAACCTCTCGCACCCCCCCCACCCCCTAGAGAGTAAAACCGATTCGAAATTGCCCCCTTCCTGGGGAGCTAATCTGGCAATGGCCCTGAACAGCCTCCACCCCCCCCCCCCCCCCCCCCCCAGAACCAAACAAACTTTCGCACCCCACACCCCCTAGAGAGTTAAACTGATTCGAAATTGCCCCCTTCCTGGGGAGCTAATCTGGCAATGGCCCTGAACTGAACAGCCCCCCCCCCCCCCCCCCTCCCCAAGATGGAAGGCTGTTCTGGGCTTTGTCTAGTTTAACTCTCCAGGGGGCTGTTCCATGACGGTGCCAGATTAACTCCCCTGGTGGGGGGGGGGGGGCTGTTCTAGGACAGGTGCAGTTTAACTCTCCAGAGGGGCTGCTCTGGGCTGGTGCCAGATTAACTCCCCAGGAGAGGGGGGGAGGGGGGGCTGTTTTGTGCCAGGGCCAGTTTAACTCTCCAGGGAGGCCTGTACCAGGCTGGAGCCAGATTAACTCCCCAGGAGAGGGGGGGGGGGGGGGGGGGGGGGGGCTCTCTAGGCCAGGTCCAGTTTAACTCTCTAAGGGGGGCTGTTTTGGGCCGGTGCCAGATAAACTCCCCAGGAGAGGGAGGGGGCTGTTCTGGGCCTTGCCTAGTTTAACTCTCCAGGGGAAGGGAGGGGGGGGGTTCCATGATGGTCCATGACGGGGGGGGGGGGGGGGCTGTACCAGGCTGGAACCAGATTAACTCCCCAGGGGGGGGGGGGGGGGGGCTGCTCTAAGCCAGGTCCAGTTTAACTCCCTTGGAGGGCAGATTTGGCTGTTTTGGGCTTGTGCCAGATTATTAACTCCCCAGGAGGTGGGGGGAGGCCTGTTCTAGGTCACGTCCAGTTTAACTCTCTAGGGGGGCTGTTTTGGGCCAGTGCCAGATTAACTCCCCAGGAGGGGGAGGGGGGCTGTTCTGGGACTTGTCTAGTTTAACTTTCCGGGGGGGGGGGGGGGGGGGGGGGGGGGCTGGGGGGGGGCTTCCATGACGATGCCAGATTAACCCCCTGGAGGGGGGCTGTTCTGGAACAGGTGCAGTTTAACTCCCCAGAGGGGCTGTTCTGGCTGGGTGGTGCCAGATTAACTCCCCAGGAGAGGGGGGGGGGGGGGGGGGCTGTTTTTGTGCCAGGGCCATTTTAAACTCTCCAGGAGAGGGATGGGGGCTGCTCTAGGCCAGGTCCAGTTAAACGCTCCAGGGGGCCTGTTTTAACTCCAAGGAGGGGCCAGTGCCCTAGTTTAACTCTCCAGATGGGGGGGGGGGGGGGGGGGGGGGCTGTTCCATGACGGTGCCAGATTAACTTCCCTGGAGGGGGGCTGTTTTTAGGACAGGTCCAGTTTAACTCTCCAGAGGGGCTGTTCTGGGCTGGTGCCAGATTAACTCCCCAGGGAGAGGGGGGGGGGGGGGGGCTGTTTTGTGCCATGGCCAGTTTAACTCTCCAGTAGAGGAATGGGGGGGCTGCTCTAGGCAGGTCCAGCTAAACGGTCCAGGGGGACTGTTTAGGGCCGGTGCCGCAAGGGCCAGATTAACCCCAGGGACGGGGAGGGGGTTATTTTGGGGCCTTGTCTAGTTTAACTCTCCAGAGGGGGGTGGGGGTGGGGGGGGGGGGGGGTGTGTTCCATAACGGTGCCAGATTAACTGCCTTGGAGGGGGGCTGTTCTAGGCAGATGCAGATCCAAAGGGGGGCTTTTCTGGGCTGGTGCCAGATTAACTCCCCAGGAGAGGGGGGGGGGCTGTTTTGCGCCAGGGCCAGTTTAACTCTCTAGGGGGGAGGGGGGGGGGGGGGCGCTGTACCAGGCTGGAACCAGATTAACTCCCTGGGGAGAGGGGGGGGGGGGGGGGGGGGCTGCTCTAAGCCAGGTCCAGTTTAAACTCTCTTGGAGGGCAGATTTGGGCTGTTTTGTTTTGGCCAGTGCCAGATTAACTCCCCAGGAGGGGTGTGGGGGCTGTTCTAGGCCTTGTCTAGTTTAACTCTCCAGGGGGGGGCTGTTTCATTACGGGCCCAGATTAACTCCTCTGGAGGGGGGGGGGGTTCTGGGACAAGTCCAGTTTAAACTCTCCAGAGGGGCTGTTCTGGGCTGGTGCCAGATTAACTCCCCAGGAGGGGGGGGGGGGGGGGGGGCTGTCTGTTTTGTGCCAGGGCCAGTTTACCGCCAAGGGAGGCCTGTACCAGGCTGGAGCCAGATTAACTCCCCAGGAGAGGGGGGGGGGGGGGGGGCGCTGCTCTAGGCCAGGTCCAGTTTAAATCTCTAGGGGAGGGGGGGGGGGGGGGGGTTGTTTTGGGCCAGTGCCAGATTAACTCCCCAGGAGAGGGGGGGACGGCTGTTCGGGGCCTTGTCTAGTTTAACTCTCCCAGGGGGGGGGGGGGGGGGGGGGGGGGGGGGGGGGTGTGCTGCTCCATAACGGGTGCCAGATTAACTCCCCTGGAGGGGGGCTGTTCTAGGACAGGTCCAGTTTAACTCTCCAGAGGGGTGTTCTGGGCTGGTGCCAGATTAACTCCCCAGGAGGGGGGGGGGGGGGGGGGGTCTTGTTTTATGCCAGGGCAAGTTTAACTCTCCAGGGAGGGGGGGTACCAGGCTGGAGCCAGATTAACTCCCCTAGGCGATGGGGGGGGGGGGGTTTGTTCTAGGCCAGATCCAGTTAAACTCTCTAGGGGGGCTGTTTGTTTGGGCCAGTGCCAGATTAAACTCCCCAGGAGGGGGGGGGGGGGCTGTTCTGGGCCTTGTCTAGTTTAACTCTCAGGGGGGGGGGGGGGGGGCTGTTCCATGACGGTGCCAGATTAACTCCCCTGGAGGGGGGGGGGGTTCTGGGGGACAGTGCCAGTTTAACTCTCCAGAGGGGATGTTCTGGGCTGGTGCTGGTGATTAACTCCCCAGGAGAGGGGGGGGGGGGGGGGGGGGGGGGGGGGGGTTGTTTTGTGCCAGGGCCAGTTTAACTCTCCAGGGGGGGGGGGGGGGGGGGGGGCTGTACCAGGCCGGAGCCAGATTAACTTCCCAGTCCCCAGAGGGGGGGGGGGGGGGGGGGGCTGCTCTAGGCCAGGTCCAGTTTAACTCTCTCGGGGGGGGGGGGGGGGGGGGGTGGTTAGGCCAGTGCCAGATAAACTCCCCAGGACGGGGAGGGGGGGGCTGTTCTGGGACTAGTCTAGTTTAACTCTCCGGGGGGGACTGTTCTGGGCTGCTGCCAGATTAACTCTCCCCAGGAGGGGGGAGGGCGGGGACAGGGGGGGGGGGGGTCCAGTTTTGTGCCAGGGCCCAGTGTAAACTCTCCAGGCGGGGGGGGGGGGGGGGGGGGTGTTCTGGGGGGGGGGGGCTGTACCAGGCCAGAGCCAGATTAACTCCTCCAGGAGAGGGGAGGGGGGGAGTGGGGGGCTCTAGGCCAGGTCCAGTTTAACTCTCTCGGGGGGGGGGGGGGGGGGGGGGGTTTTAGGACAGTGCCAGATAAACTCCCCAGGACGGGGAGGGGGACTTTTCTGGGACTTGTCTAGTTTAACTCTCCAGGGGGGACTGTTCCATGACGGTTCCAGATTAACTCTGCTGGAGGGGGGGGGGGGGGGGGGGGGCGCTGTTCTAGGACAGGTGCAGTTTTCACTCTCCAGAGAGGCTGTTCTGGGCTGGTGCCAGATTAACTCCCCAGGAGAAGGGGGGGGGGGGGGGGGGCTGTTTTTATGCCAGGGCCAGTTTAACTCTCCAGGGGGGGAGGCCTTACCAGGCTGGAGCCAGATTAACGCCGCAGGAGAGGGGTGGGGGGGGGGGTGGGGGCGGCGCTGTTTCTAGGCCAGGTCCAGTTTAACTCTCTAGGGGGGCTGTTTTGGGCCGTGCCAGATTAACTCCCCAGGAGGGGGAGGGGGCTGTTCTGGGACTTGTCTAGTTTAACTCTCCTGGGGGGCTGTTCCATAACGGTGCCAGTTTAACTCCCATGGAAGGAGGCTGTTCTAGACAGGTGTAGTTTAACTCTCCATAGGGGATGTTCTGGGCTGGTGCCACATTAACTCCCCACGGAGGGGGGGGGAACGGGGGGGGAAAACTGTTTTTTGTGCCAGGGCCAGTTTAAACTCTCCAGGGACCTGGGAGGGGGCTGTTCTGGGCCAGTTTAGTTCAACTCTCCACTTGGTTGCTGTTCCAGTCCGGTGCCAGATTAGTTCTACAGATGCCTTAGCGGACTGTTCTGGGCCAGGTCCAGTTTAAATCTCTGGGGGGGGGGGGGGGGGGGGGGTGCTGTTTTAGGGCCAGTGCCAGATTAACTCCCCAAAGAGGGGGAGGGGGCTGTTCTGGGCCTTGTCTAGTTTAACTCTCCGTGGGGGGGGGGGGGGGGGGGGTGGTGCTGTTCCATAACGGTGCCAGATTACTACTCCCCTGGGGGGGGCTGTTCTAGGGTCCAGTTTAACTCTCCAGAGGGGTCTTCTGGGCTGGTGCCAGATTAACTCCCCCAGGAGGGGGGAGGTGGCGGGGGGGAGGGGGGGGGGGGTCCTGTTTTATGCCAGGGCAGTTTAACTCTCCAGCGAGGCCTGTACCAGGCTGGAGCCAGATTAACTCTCTAGGAGACAGGGGGGGTGGGGGGGGGGGGGGGGGGGGGGGGGGGAATTGTTCTAGGCCAGATCTAGTTTAACTCTCCAGGGGCTGTTTTGGGTCGGTGCCAGATTAACTCCCCAGGAGGGGGAGGGGGGGGCTGTTCTGGGCCTTGTCTAGTTTAACTCTCCAGGGGGAGGATGGGTTCCATGACGGTGCCAGATTAACTCCCCTGGAGGGGCTGTTTCTGGGACAGGTGCAGTTTAACTCTCCCCCTGAGGGGCTGTTCTGGGCTGGTGCCAGATTAACTCCCCAGGAGAGGAGGGCGGGGAGGGGGGGGGTGGGGTCTGTTTTGTGCCAGGGCCAGTATAACTCTCCGGCAGGGGGGGGGGGGGGGGCTGTACCAGGCCGGAGCCAGATTAACTTCCCAGTAGAGGGGGGGGGGGGGGGGGGGGGGGGGGGGCTGCTCTAGGCCAGTCCAGTTTAACTCTCCAGGGGGGGGGGGGGGGGGACTGTTTTAGGCCAGTGCCAGATAAACTCCCCAGGACGAGGAGGGGGGGGGGGCTGTTCTGGGACTAGTCTAGTTTAACTCTCCAGGGGGGACTGTTCCATGACGGTTCCAGATTAACTCTGCTGGGGGGGGGGGGGGGGGGGGGGGGGGGGGGGGGGCGCTGTTCTGGGCTGGTGCCAGATTTAACTCCCCAGGAGAAGGGGGGGGGGGGGGGGGGGGCTGTTTTTGTGCAGGTCTCCAGGGAGGCCTTACCAGGCTTTTAACTCTCCAGGGGGGGGCTGTTCTGGGGGGGGAGGGAGGCGCTGTTCTAGGCCAGCCAGGTCCAGTTTAACTCCCTAGGAGGGCTGGAGGGGATTAGCTGGAGGTGGAGGGGGCTGTTCTGGGACTTGTCTAGTTTAACTCCTGGGGGGGCTGTTCCATAACGGTGTCAGTTTAACCTCCCATGGAAGGAGACTGTTCTATGACAGGTGTAGTTTAACTCTCCATAGGGGATGTTCTGGGCTGGTGCCACATTAACTCCCCACGAGAGGGGGGAACGGGGGGGGGGGCTGTTTTGTGCCAGGGCCAGTTTAACTCTCCAGGAGGGGGAGGGGGCTGTTCTGGGCCAGTTTAGTTCAACTCTCCACTTGGTTGCTGTTCCAGTCCGATGCCAGATTAGTTCTACAGATGTCTTGGCGGACTGTTCTGGGCCAGGTCCAGTTTAACTCCTCAAGGGGAGGGGGCTGTTTTGGGCTAATGCCAAATTAACTCGTTGGGGGGGGGGGGGGGGGGGGGGGGGGGCTGTTCTAATCCTGTTGGGGGGCTGATTTGGCGCAAACCCAGATTAACTCCCGGGAGTTAATCTGGGACGGTGAGAGAGACTGACTCCCGGGAGTTAAACTGGGAAGAGGGGCAGTTTCACCCACGTTACACGGTAAGCCCCAGTGTCAACAACAATGGCAGATCCTGTGCTGAACCGGAGAACGCAAGTTCATTACTACAGGAAGAAGCCCCCTAGCCAGGTGCGACGGGATCAAGAGAGATCGAAGCAGCAGAACAGACGACGATGAACAGGTTGGTGCTGGTCTCGGTACCACTTGTGTCGCGAATGAACTGCCGTGCCTGACACCGAATTGGATGAACACAGTACACAGCAGCATAGGAGGAACACCTCAAGCCGACTCGAGATAATGATGACACGTTGCATATTCAGGATAAGCTTCAGTGTTTGCATTCCGATCTGTCGGAGTGTAACAGCATGGGCCCGGAAAAATCCACCCGTCGGACATGGACACAAGTCTGGAACAAGCTATAGACAAAATTGTCGCTGGTTTTGCCACGGGAGTTAAAGATTATGTCGTTACTCTGACAGGCGACAGGTGCAGAGACGATTCCGAGATCCGCACAGAAATCAAGCATTTCGGAAGGTCGTGTTCCATCAAACGGATGATGTCGTTATGCTGAATCAGACGACGCCGTTCTAGAATATTCCTGCCATCCGTGTTCGGAAGACGATTGCTTATTCTGGTTTGACAAGCAAGAAGAAAGACACATGTCATCGGAGGGATGCGTTAAATTGGCCTGCCTTCGGAAAGGAAGACGCATCGGCAACACGAAGCATGCAGAGACCCAAGCACGTGCTCTATGGCGGCTGCACGCTGTCCACGGACTGATCCAGTTTTACCTGGGGTGACCGTCATCTACAGAACTGACAGTGAATACCAGTGACATTTTCTCGTTCTCGATTTCGTCATGTAAAGTGAAAGAAAAAGGACATTGCTGTGCTTTCCATGTTAATGAAATCGAAATCGAGTCGCGTTTTTGTTGTTGTACATCGCGCCGATTTGCTTTAATGGGCTTTACAGCCTAACAGCATTAAACTTCGTTCGTTCGTTCGTTCCTTCGTTCGTCCAAACATCAAAGCAATCAGCCTATAGCCGAAATAATTTCTACACACACACACACGCTCGCACGCACACGCACACACGCACACACACACACACACACACACACACACACACACACTAAGAGCCCATATATACCGGTATTCAGAAACATTAATTCTGTGTGACCACATGTATATCCAATACATGGTAGTCAAGGATCATCAAAGTATGGAACAAGCTGACATATTACTCGTCAGATTCGAACAGCTTATGGGTGTATATGGATTGGGGAAGGGGGGAAAGAGGGAAGGAGAGAGGGGTGTGGGAGGAATGAAAAAGCCTTGCTCTACGTGCAAATTAGACGCCGAACCATACTGATATGGTATTTGCCTAGAATAAGATTTTAACATTTCAAAAATTCGCGAATTGGGGAAAAAAAAAAAAAACAAACAACAAAAAAAAAAACGTTAGGGGGAGGGAGGCAGTGAGGAGGGGGTGGGGGGGGGGTGGAAGAGTTAAAAAATACCTTCCAAGTGGATGAGATTTAATAAGATAAACAGCCAACATTGCCAGACTCCGACCGTTCTCATAACTGGGATTGAAAACACTAGACATAGTCAGCGAAAGCTTGAAGGACTTCATCTTATCATGAAGAGGCTGAAAGTGATTTTTTGTACTAGTACAGTCAAATAAAACATGAGGGATATCGAGAGTCTGACCGCATGCACGAGCAGGTGCCGGTTTTAAATACCTTACTAACCAACCATTAGCCCACAGCCTATGTACAAGGTTACGATTTGGGATTGGCCCTGGAGTCATACCCCATCTGTGCTTCCGAGCTTCACACACACACACACACACACACACACACACACACAACATTTCTTTGTCACTGGCATTGTAAAGTACTCCCTGTTCTATAAGAAACTGGAGTACAAAAAGTGCTGATTATAGCCTGTCGTTTCATAATCCTTTTCACTGGCCTGCTTTTTCCCAATCAGGCTTGTAAACCTGGACACTTTTCTTCCAGCAAAAAATTGCTGTTGTTTCTACTTCTCTGGGACGAGGCTGATACATCACGTTAAAAAGTCAAGCGGGTGGAAAGTGTGTGTGTGTGTGTGTGTGTGTGTGGGGGGGGGGGGGGGGGGGGTCTGTTCAGTTTCATTCTGCTTAAAATTGGCTACCTTTACGCGAACAACAGTCGGGTATTCTAAGCCAGAGACTGATTTTAGCGCTGCTCAAAAGCATTTTGTGTGTACACTCCGCGTATTCTAGTCATTCACGTCTTCTTTATAAGTCCGTTTTATTGACGGAAATATAAAACCATAATGAAAGGACAGGCCCTTCTTTGCTCTTTTTATTTTGATTCCAGACATAAAATATTTACCATTACGCTTTTCAGCCACTAATGTAACAAGCGATCTATGTAATCTCCCAATTGTGCACGTGTGTATGTGTGTGTGAGACTCTGTGTGTGTGTGGGGGGGGGGGGGGGGGGTTGTGTGTGTGTGTGTGTGTGTGTGTGTGTGTGTGAGAGAGAGAGAGAGAGAGAGAGAGAGAGAGAGAGAGAGAGAGAGAGAGAGAGCAACTTTAAGCGTTGGCAATTTTCAGCAAGTATACCAGTATTACCGGAAACTTGGCAGAATTATAAATAATCAAACTTCTCCAGCGATCCAATGGGCCAAGGTCGTAACGGCTAAAAATCTTAAACTAATATTTAAAAAACAAAGTATATATCACAAATTGTTATTTTCTCAGAAAGTTATGATCACTTAGAAATTATTGTTTTATACACTAATGAATGACATGTCACATGATATTTGCAAATACTGTGATAGCAAGTTATGTTGTATTCTGTCATGATCAGACCCATTCCGTGTCATTTCTACTGAGCACATTTATGGGGGTATGTAGTTGAATCTATTTCTAAACATAGAATTAAGATAGGTTATATACACAATAAACAGTCAAGCATGGTCTGTCAGTGTATTGTAACATATAACTGGGCATTGGGACAGGGTGGGATTAGGAAGGGGCTGGCGGTAGAGATGGGAAGCGGAGGGGGGGGGCAGCTCGGGGGCTTTCAAATGGTGAGTTTCATAGATGCCAGGGGCGAGATTTCTGGCGCACTTGGGTAGTGGAGGCGTTTCTCTCTGCCACTTGTGGCCGCAAGACTGGACAAGATGTATCAGGGCTAGCTCGCATGTTTATCTGTGTGTCCGTCTGACTCACTGTCTCTCTCGTTTTGTCGTATTCTCTGTGATCGTCCAGCTCTACCTCCCTGTCGGTCGCCTGTTCTGTCTGCCCCCCCCCCCCCCCCCCCCCCCCCCCCCCCCCCCCCCCCCCCCCCCCCCCCCCCCCCCCCCCTGTCTGCCCCCCCCCCCCCCCCCCCCCCCCCCCCCCCCCCCCCCCCCCCCCCCCCCCCCCCCCCCCCCCCCCCCCCCCCCCCCCCCCCCCCCCCCCCCCCCCCCCGCCCCCCCGACACACACACATTGTGTTTCAGTGTTGGTAAGCAGTGTAGTCGTTGCTCTTTTGTTTTCATTGTCCCTTCCGGTGTGAGTGGTAAAGGTAACAGAGCGAAAGTGTCACCACACAAAACATTAGAACATTAATAAACCCTGACGCCTTGTATCAAATGCAAAAAAACTAAAACAGCAAGTGAATGTCCATCAGTAATGAAGCACACAGACAATGCATGGTGTGCGAGGCTTTGAAGAAAAAAAGTGAAAAAGTGGGACAGAAGAGGAGGATGGAGCCCCACTGAAAAAAAAGGAAAAGAAAAACAGAAAAAAGAAAAAAAAAACATGGGGAAAAAATTAGTGGAGTGGAGGCCCCAAAGAAAAAGAACTAGCTTGCATGCTACATAAGATGGTGGTCAACCGGACCAGTCAGTCAGCGTT
Source organism: Conus betulinus (assembly GCA_016801955.1). NCBI lineage: Eukaryota > Metazoa > Mollusca > Gastropoda > Neogastropoda > Conidae > Conus > Conus betulinus. Next base: position 86,912 of record JADBJO010004643.1, read on the forward strand.
GGACATGAAATGGTACAGAATGGTCACTGTACATCCTAGTATGAACCAGCTACAATAACAAGCTGTTAATTTTTTTTTTCCATTTCCACACTTATCAAGCAAAGGTCTTCAATTCATCGCACCCGGATCAAGATTCAGAAACCAGGTCTGTTGCAAAAAGCCACTTCAATCCGTTCCCGCCGACCATTATCTCTTTGTCATTTCATGGGATATCTCGCCATTCTTCCTCAGCGTCAAGGTATTAAGCCAAACTCATGAAAAAAAAAAGCTGTAATGCTAATACTGTAACCCTCGATAAAGATGATTTTGACTTGACACTCCGGGTTAAGATACTGCAAAGATCTTGGCGTCCTTTTGACACACACGATACAAGCCGGTCCCCTGTTATCCTTAAACTGTCTGCCCTCACGGGAAACCTCGGTGATTACCTCATCATGTCCATGCCCATGGTGAATGCAGAGTGGTTCGGTATCCACAGGTTCATCAAGACTGCCGTGAATGGATGCAGTGAAGCCCTCCAAAAGGGGGCGCTTGCATGCGCTGACTCTGTGAGCAAGCAATTTTTGTCGACAGTAAGCGACTACGTAGGTAGCGGGATGCTGCCATGCGGACGCTGGATCAGTACAGGCATCACTGAATGCAACCAGCGTGATTTAACAGCAGTGCAGTGTGCGTCTTGTGGGCTGCTTGTGTCACACTACTAACTGATTTCTTCTTTGCCTAGCAGATGTTAATGGTGCAGGATGCCAATATTGAAAGGTATTGAAAAGCCGAGCTGAACCACATCAATCTAGAGCCAGAATTCCGCAAAATGACATTATTATATCTTAGTGCATGCTGACAAATATGGCTGGTCATGATTCCAAAAGAAAAATGCCTTTTGACCTTCTGCCCTCTAAAACTTCCTTCATCTTGTTAGTTTTGAAAATGAACTGGATTTTAAGCAAAAATAAGCTGCATGAGAAACCCAGAGTGCTTAAGCTTTGTGTTCATTTCCCATCTCTGATTTTTTGGTAATTAGTTACCCATATACCAGGCTCCATAATGCGTCCAGTCTTGTCAAGTTCCTTGCCATTGATACGCTCTGCCCGCGGCAGAATATCAACATACCGAGCTCTGTTCACGGCACATGAGACGCTACCCTACTCACCCCTCACCCCCGCCTTCACTTTAAAAAACATTGTGAGGGGCGAGACTTGAAAAGGTAAATGTTTCCAGTCCAACACATTGGTAGACTCACACACTTCAGATTGACTGAAGGTACCAAAGGCACGCTCCGGCAAGCTATGTATGCGGGATTATCATTGTCCAGGACGCAAGGGTATGGAATGCCGGTAACAAGCGGGGAATGTATTATCGTCAGCTGGCAGCCAAGCCCTCCTCTTAGATCGTCCATGCCGAAGCCAAAGTATTCCATAATCATAACTCACGTTGAATATATTACTGGCAGTCTCAACTCTTGCCAATGAGTTGTTGCCCTTTAGCGAGAGAGAGAGAGAGAGAGAGAGAGAGAGAGAGAGAGAGAGAGAGGGGGAGAGAGAGAGTGGTGGGTGGTAGAAACAGGATGGCCACTGGGGATGGTAGGTGGGGAGAGAGTTCTACAGAGTGAGGGGAGTAGTAGGTGATAGAGGTAAACTTAAAGAGAGGGAGAAAGGGGAGTGGATTTAGGAGATGGGGCAGGTCTGGTGGCGAGAGAGATTAAAGGGGGCGGGGGGGGGGGGGGGGGGAGGGGGGGGGCAGACAGACAGGCAGGCAGGCAGGCAGACAGACAGGCAGGTAGGCATTCAGTCAGACAAACAGACAGGACAGGCAGGCAGACAGGTAGACAGGAAGGCACACAGACAGACAGAAAGATCCGTGTTGTGTTCATAACCAGCTGTCAACATGGGATCTATCAGGGCTGTCAGGTCAAGGTCAATTTCCACATCACTGTCCTCGTATAAACAAAACCCTAAAACAAATTTTTTAATCAATATAAAACTTGCTTAAAATCGGTTGTGTAAAAATCCTACATCAAATAAAAAATGTTTATTTTTCAGAAACTTAAAAACCACATCCTGTGGAGCATCTTTGAACAGGGTTTTTATGGAGTCTGCTGAAATGTGTTTGTATCTGACATCATGTCGTTTAAGTCACAACATTACATAACAACATAAATTACAGTAAGTGGTACATTATACTGAACACGCCATCGAGCTTCCTCACATTTTCCAACACATGAGTGAGTGTAAAAAGAGTGGCTGTTTGTAATCGGCACAAAAAACTGTTTCTTCTTTACGGCCGCCAGTAGTTGCATGCCTAGGACGAAGAAAATCATTGATGGGACAGGCAGGAGACAGTATACAGCCTGTGTGCCAGTTTTCAGAAACTCAAAAAAACGAAGGAATGGGAAAAAGCATCCAGACAAATTCAAACGCCTTCTATCAAAATTTTCATCGCTCCAGAGCTTGGAAGACACTATAAAGAATGGCCAGAAGGCGGAAAACTCTCGGCGCGCAGTAGAAAGTATTGTTATTTACACAGACGGTTCCTTCATTAAATGAATCAAGCTGAATAACGTACCGAACTAAGCATGTTGATTGTTCGTGGGCTTCCGTTGTTGTTGTTAAGTTTCCAACAAAAATGTCCAGAACGAGGTTTAATTTAAATGTCTATTGATACAAATCAAGCTTTAAGTTAAGTAGACACTACACAACCGTCCCTGTCAACTTTCAGCAAAGAAGGGCTGTCCTGAAGAGGGCAGGTAACGCTGCATGGGTGGCATGGCCAGGGGTCGTCTGGCTGTTTTCCTGGGTCTGCTCCAAAAGAAATGCCGTGGGTGTCTGCCTCGGTTTTCGCACTTTCGTGTTGCTTTGCTTATGAATTTTGAGGCATATACTAAGTGTTTAGTGTGCCAAATAAAATTCCCTCTCTCTGTCCGTCCGTCCGTCCGTCTGTCTGTCTCTGTTTCTCCCTCCCTCCCTCCCCCCTCCCTCCCTCCCCCTGCCCCTCCCTCTTCTCTCTCTCTCTCTCTTTCCCCTCCCTCTTCCCACTTTCTCAATCTCTGTCTCTTCTCCCCCCTCCTTTCTCTTTTTGTCTGTCTCATTATCTAGTTTGTCCGTCTCCTGCCTGCCTGCCTGCCTGTCTGGCTGGCTGGCTCTCTCTCTCTCTCTCTCTCTCTCTCTCTCACACACACACACACACACACACACACACACACGCACACACAAGCACACACACAGAGTGAGCATGAGTGTTTCTACTTCTCTCTGTTTCTCTCAATTGTCTGTCTGTATGTGTGCCTCCCCTCTCTCTCTCTCTCTCTCATCTCTCTCTCTCTCTCTCTGTGTGATGTGAGTGTGAGTGTGGTTATACTTCTCCCTGTCTCTCTGAGATGTCTGTCTGTCTGTTTGTGTGCCTGTCTGTCTATTACTATCTCTCTCTGTCTCAGTCTCTCTCTCTCTCTCTCTCTCTCTCTCTCTCTCTCTCTCTCTCTCATCTCTCATCTCTCTCTGTGTGTGTGTGTGTGTGGTGTGTGTGTGTGTGTGTGCGTGTGCGTGTGTGTTTTGTGTCCTATCAAGTAAGACTAAAATGTTTTGATTTGTATCATGAAAAAGTTACATGTTCTAAATAATTCTTCTTTTACGTTATTTATCAAATTTGCCACCACCAAGAAAAGTGCAGGTGTTCATCAACAACTGCCTGCGCAAGATTTTCCGCATCCGATGGCCAGACACCATCAACAACAACGAGCTCTGGGACAGAACAAACCAGCTGCCCACAGAACAGGAAATCAAGAAACGACGTTGGGGCTGGATTCGACATACGCGGCGGAAGCCTGCAAGCAACACCACCAGACAAGCCCTAACATGGAACCCACAAGAAAACGAAAACGAGGTCGGCCAACGAACACTGGCGCAGGGACCTGGAAGCAGACATCAGTAACATGGGGATGACTTGGAACCGGCTGGAGAAAGAGCCCAGGACAGAGATGCCTGGAGGTCTTTGGTTGGCGGCCTGCAACTGTAACGTCCCAAATTGTCGCACCTTCCCAAATTGTCGTAACGACATTTTGGGATGACAGTCGAGGACCAAATTGTCGTAGCAACGACAATTTGGGGTCAGACCGTATATCCCAAATTATCGTTCCGACAATTTGGACCTGAAGTGCACATATTTTGTCCGATGCACCAGACAATGAATATGACTGACTGCTCAAGTGAGAAACTGATGAGTTAAATGAATTGACCCAGCAGTGATATAACACCAAATCACCTCCTTTTGATGAATGCAATTTAGAGTGTGCAATTTAGAGTGTGCTAAATTATCACAACGTGTTCACATCTCTTTATATACAGAACCGTGCATATTATCAATATGAAACTTGGTATGGATGTAAAGTGCATACCGCTTTTGTTCGGCTATTTTTCATTCAGGGGAGGTAACTGTTGTGCACTCAAATTTGCCCGAAACCTTAACCTTGGGGCTTTTTCGAAGACTATGGTACCGAGTTTCTTCAAACTCAAACTTCAAACTTGATTGATTATAACTTTCTGTGAACACTACAAGTGTGCATTATTTTTGGTGACCTTTGACCTTTATTCAAGGTCATAAGATAAGCAAAACCTAAAATTTACTGTTCGCATATCTCAAGAACCATTGATCTGATCAGATGAAACTTTGTATACATATAACCTAAGGTAAAAGTAATTTATGCATATCAGTTTTGTTGGGAATTCTTAAATTCAGGGGGAGATAATTGGCATAGAATGAGTGCAGTGAAATCTTCACATTGGCTGGTTTTTTGAAGACTATAGTACCGAATTTCTTCAAACTTTGCACGGTAATAAACTACCTTGAGGACTACAAATATGCATCATTTCAGTGACCTTTGACCTTTACTCAAGGTCACAGGATGAACGGTAAAATGAATGCGTTTGACAGTTCAATACGTGTCGTGTGAACATTTGCTCTTTTTGTTTCAAATATCATATTGTGACACCACAAATGTATGATCCCAGATGCCATAATTTGTAGGTCCTGTTGTCTCTGTTGGTTTGACTCCGTTTCTTTGTGATTCCCATGTCACTGTGACAGTGTCTTTTTGGATGTCATCTTGTTGTGATACTCTACTAACATGATGCAAGATGTGATGAAAATGACTCAATAATACGTTATTCCTATTATCACAGCAGTTTTAAACACACAGATATGGTGTCACATGATGTGTGGAAAAAACACTGTCACAATAATCGGGGTAGTTTTGGGCCCAATGGTGATTCACACACTCACACATACATATACACGTGTGAGCGCGCGCGCGAGAACACACACACACACACACACACACACACACACACACACATTTTCCCGACCTACAGCAATATTTCCAGGAAACCTGGAATCGTGCAGGGCGGGTGGACCATAACTTCCCTCGTGTCTGTTTTTTGTTTGTTTGTTTGTTTGTTTGTGTGCTTGTTGTCTGTCAGGTCCAAAAATTTTACCATGTTTTTGCGTGATAACTCAAGAATGCCTGACCAGATTTGCTCAAATTTTCACAAACTGATAGAGTATGACAATATCTATCAGCGGATTCATACCGGAGTGATACATGACCCTGACCTTGACCTTTTGGTAATATCTTTTGAACCGCTATACTGAGGCACTTGAAACTTGGTGAGATGATTAAGCTCATAACGCAAACACATATATGCAAATTTATAGAATCATGGGTGCTCAGGTTCTAAGAGTTTGGGATTCGAATCCTAAAAAGATAATTGACTATATCTTTGGAACCACTATACTGACGCTCTTGAAACTTGATAGCATAATTAACCTTCTTACTACCAAGGAATATGCAAATTTACAGACTCATGGATGCTGAGGGTTTGGGGTTCGAATCCTAGAAAACATAATCTGCTATATATCCGAAACTACCGTGGGTAGAGACTTCATTTTTTGGGTGTGAACCGTGTGTGTGCCAGCTGAGACTTTCTGACCCGACTGCCCGCCGGTCATTAATCGCATATATTACGTTATTGCCTGGCACTTCGCATGAGCGAGCCATTGAAAGAAAGTTTATTTTTATGTCACATACTAACTCGGTGCATTACTAAACAGTTTTCCAAATTTCAAAGTTGTATTACTAAAAGGGTTTTTTTGTGATTTTTTTTTAATAACCCTTACAAATGGCCAGTCTGTGGTGAAAAACGCGTCAAAAAACAGCCAGGGTCGAGTGAGTTACTGTAAAAAAAATATATCTACTGACTTAAGAAAAAAAATCAGATTTCACACTGGGAGGAACTGGCAAGGTAAACGATGACATGTTTTTGAACACGGAGGCAGTGGAGACAAGACAAATTCTTTATTTACGAGGATAATAATAAGCACTAACGTGCTTTTTTACATCCAGTCCTCGCCCTGAGTAGGGACTACAACATGCAGTGAATCAATTAATGTAAAGAAAACAAAAAAAAAAAAAAGCAAGCAAAGCGGTCATGTAATCATAAAAGAACATCAAATGATAATAGAAGATAAATGAAAATGAAACAAAAATATGAATAATAATTAACAAGCACAAAATAGAAATAAAAATGAGAGTAACAATAATGAAGAGGAAGGAGACAGTGGGCTAGAGAGTGAGGTGGGCTGGGGGTACATATGTAAATGTACTACAACGTACAAGNATCCATCCAGCTTTTTCTTCTACATTACACTACATCCAGTTTTCTTTCTTTCTTCTCATTCACAACCACACTATATCTTCTTCCTTCTCCTAGAATGAGCACGCACCATTTGCATCAAAGCACGCGACACAGTAGCAAGAGTTGACGGCATCTGAGTGTTTTCATACATTCATCGATCATGTTCTATAATTCGTGGTCTCTCAATGGTGTGCTGCTACCTGTACAATGTCTTGCGTCCGTCGGAGGCGCGGCCTCCGAAGGTGTCACCCCCTGCAGAGTACTCGTCACTCCCTCGGTGTCAGCGTCTGTGCGCTCTGGTCGGGCACCTGTAGGTGGCTCTGCGTCTACTGAGCCGTGGGCCTGCATGCCTCTTGTGGTAGTTGTGTAGTGCGTGAAGTGGGATGCGCGTTATAGCACTCTGACACTAACTTCTGACATTCTCAGCCTTTCCACTACGTCGGCCTGAGATGCTCGTGTACTGATGTCTGTTTGTTGTGCCTGTCGTGTCTATGCTTCTATCAAATATGCCTGATCTGCTCTGATCTCGAGTCCATACCCTCATCACTGCCGCAATCTACCTTTCGCATTAGCCGTCATCTCTCTGTGTAGATTCACGAAGTCGTCTCTCCTTCTAACTCTACACTCATGCCTCTCGCTCCTTTTCTCTGTGTGGTACGTGTAGATTACTGTCGTGTGTGTGTGCTGTGTGCTTGTGTTCAGGGAAGCCATAAAAGTGTATTGAATAGAAATCAACATTATAGAGGCAATGTACACGACATAAAATGCCATTTTATTCTAACTTCGCCAATGTGCTGCGCTATGTTTCTGAAATAATCATCTTATCTTTTAATACGTTATGTGTCAAAGATTTGCCACCACAAGAAAGTTGCCAGTGCTATTTAAAGACCTCAGACAACTGCCCATCTGCGCAATACTCTATTCCAGCATATAAGTTCCGGTTCTATCCGATGCCAACCCTATGACATTGCACACTGAATACTTTGGGATGACAGTCGAGGACCAAATTGTCGTAGCAACGACAATTTGGGTCAGACCGTACATCCCAAATTGTCGTTCCGACAATTTGGACCCTGCTCAAGTGAGAAACTGATGAGTGAGTTAAAATGAATTGACCCAGCAGTGATATAACACCAAATCACCTCCTTTTGATGAATGCAATTTAGAGTGTGCAATTTAGAGTGTGCTAACTTATCACAACGTGTTCACATCTCTTTATATACAGAACCGTGCATATTATCAATATGAAACTTGGTATGGATGTAAAGTGCATACCGCTTTTGTTCGGCTATTTTTCATTCAGGGGGGGAGGTAACTGTTGTGCACTAAAATTTGCCCGAAACCTTAACGTTGGGGCTTTTTTTCGAAGACTATGGTACCGAGTTTCTTCAAACTTCAAACTTTGTGTGATTATAACTTTCTGTGAACACTACAAGTGTGCATATTTTTGGTGACCTTTGACCTTTATTCAAGGTCATAAGATAAGCAAAACCTAAAATTTTACTGTTCGCATATATCTCAAGAACCACTGATCTGATCAGGATGAAACTTTGTATACATATAACCTAAGGTAAAAGTAATTTATGCATATCAGTTTTGTTGGGAATTCTTAAATTCAGGGGGAGATAATTGGCATAGAATGAGTGCAGTGAAAATCTTCACATTGGCTGGTTTTTGAAGACTATAGTACCGAATTTCTTCAAACTTTGCACGGTAATAAACTGCCTTGAGGACTACAAATATGCATCATTTCAGTGACCTTTGACCTTTACTCAAGGTCACAGGATGAACGGTAAAATGAATGCGTTTGACAGTTCAATGCGTGTCGTGTGAACATTTGCTCTTTTTGTTTCAAATATCATATTGTGACACCACAAATGTATGATCCCAGATGCCATAATTTGTAGGTCCTGTTGTCTCTGTTGGTTTGACTCCGTTTCTTTGTGATTCCCATGTCACTGTGACAGTGTCTTTTTGGATGTCATCTTGTTGTGACACTCTACTAACATGATGCAAGATGTGATGAAAATGACTCAAATACGTTATTCCTATTATCACACAGTTTTAACACACAGATATGGTGTCACATGATGTGTGGAAAAAACACTGTCACAATAATCGGGGTAGTTTTGGGCCCAATGGTGATTCACACACTCACACATACATATACACGCGTGAGCGCGCGCGCGAGAACACACACACACACACACACACACACACACACACACACACACACACACACACACACACACATTTCCCGACCTACAGCAATATTTCCAGGAAACCTGGAATCGTGCAGGGCGGGTGGACCATAACTTCCCTCGTGTCTGTTTTTTGTTTGTTTGTTTGTTTGTTTTGTGTGCTTGTTGTCTGTCAGGTCCAAAATTTTTACCATGTTTGCGTGATAACTCAAGAATGCCTGACCAGATTTTGCTCAAATTTTCACAACTGATAGAGTATGACAATATCTATCAGCGGATTCATACCGGAGTGATACATGACCCTGACCTTGACCCTTTGGTAATATCTTTTGAACCGCTATACTGAGGCACTTGAAAACTTGGTGAGATGATTAAGCTCATAACGCAAACACATATATGCAAATTTATAGAATCATGGGTGCTCAGGTTCTAAGAGTTTGGGGATTCGAATCCTAAAAAGATAATTGACTATATCTTTGGAACCACTATACTGACGCTCTTGAAACTTGATAGCATAATTAACCTTCTTACTACCAAGGAATATGCAAATTTACAGACTCATGGATGCTGAGGGTTGGGGTTCGAATCCTAGAAAACATAATCTGCTATATATCCGAAACTACCGTGGGTAGAGACTTCATTTTTGTGTGTGAACCGTGTGTGTGCCAGCTGAGACTTTCTGACCCGACTGCCCGCCGGTCATTAATCGCATATATTACGTTATTGCCTGGCACTTCGCATGAGCGAGCCATTGAAAGAAAGTTTATTTTATGTCACATACTAACTCGGTGCATTACTAAACAGTTTTCCAAATTTCAAAGTTGTATTACTAAAAGGGTTTTTTGTGATTTTTTTTAAAATAGATAAGCACTAACGTGCTTTTTTACATCCAGTCCTCGCCCTGAGTAGGGACTACAACATGCAGTGAAATCAATTAATGTAAAGAAAAAAAAAAAAGCAAGCAAAGCGGTCATGTAATCATAAAAAGAACATCAAATGATAATAGAAGATAATGAAATGAAACAAAAAAATATGAATAATAATTAACAAGCACAAAATAGAAATAAAAATGAGAGTAACAATAATGAAGAGGAAGGAGACAGTGGGGCTAGAGAGTGAGGTGGGCTGGGGTACATATGTAAATGTACTACAACGTACAAGATTAGCATGTATGAAACAGACAATAAAATGATACGACAAAGTACGTACATATTTTAGAACACATACACGCACGCTCGCACGCACAGAGAGAGAGAGAGAGAGAGAGAGAGAGAGAGAGAGAGAGAGAGAGAGAGAGAGAGAGAGAGAGGCACAGCATGTAATCATTTTTGTAAGGCATGAAAATACGTAAATATAGTAGAAAAGATATTAGGCATAGTGAGAAGTGGAGGGGGGAGGGGGGGGGGGGGGGGGGGGGGGGGGGGGGGGAGAAGAATTAAAAAAAGAGGGGGGGGCGAGAAGAATTAAAAAAAGAGAGAGAGACGGGGTGGAAAGGGGGGGGGGGGGGGAGCAGTACAGCATGAAATATAATAATTTGAAATGGAAATATACTAAAACGTACAATACTTAGCATGTATAAAGTCAGACAGTAAAATGAATATGACAAAGCATGTAAGGAATTCGGAACACACACGCACGCACGCAGAGAGAGAGAGAGAGAGAGAGAGAGAGAGAGAGAGAGAGAGAGAGAGAGAGAGAGAGAGAGAGAGAGAGAGAGAGAGAGAGAGAGATTAGAGAGAGAGAGAGAGAGAGGGGGGCCACAGCATATACATCATTTTTCACACACACACATATATCCATATACACACATACATGTATACACACACACACACATACATACACATATACACACATATATAGTCATATACACATATACACACATATCATACATACATACACACACATTGGTCATACACACATATATATCATATATGCACATATATACACACACATTGGTGATATATATATATATATATATATATATATATATATAAATATATATATACTTGATAAAAAAAAAAAAAGAGAGAGAAAAAAAAATGGTTAAGTACATGAAAATGGGATGATTTATGATTTTGAGATTACTTGTTGGTATTACTTATGATGGATTTTTTTTTTTTTTTTTTTTTTTTTTTTTACCGCAGAAGATGGGTAAGGTAAGCGTTTTTGAAAGTTGTGGTACAATGGACTTGTTTGATGGATTCTGGAAGTGAGTTCCACAAAGAGGAGCCCGAGTATGTTAGACTTGATTTAAATAAGTCAATTCTGGGGAATGGGATATGGAGTTTGGGGGAGTTTCTCGACGAGACTTTTGAGAATCGGCTCATTAAAGTTTGTTGGAGCATTCCCGGTCAGAATCTTGTGCATCATTAGTCCTTTGTTGTATTTGAGTCTTTGGCTGAATGGAAGAATGTGAAGATGTTTATAGTCAGAGCTTTCGAGGCTAGTTTTCTTCAGAAGGATTAATTTTAGCGCTCGTTTATGTAGGCTGAACAATGGTTTTAGTGTATTTGCACTTGCAGAGTCCCAAATAGTCGATGCATAATCAACATAAGACTGAATATGGGCATGGAAAAAAAGTTTTCGTGAATGAAAGTCAAGAAAGTGTTGATTTTTTGGTGAGCTGGTAAACTTTCTGGGAAAGCCTTTTGCACAGTAAAGTTATGTGGGGATTCCAGCTGAGACTATTGTCAATTATTAGTCCTAATACTTTATGATCAGTAACTTGTTCCACAAGTATATTATTGAGGTGTATAGGAGGGAAATCATCGGTGAGCTTTTGTCTTTTTTGCCTAGTTGTAATGTACATCAGTTTTAGTTTTTTGCGGATGAAGTGACATGTGATTTAGTTCGGTCCATTTTACAAGATCGTTGGTACTCTCTTGCAAAAATGTTTTGAGAGACTGGAAGGATCAGTATGGCTGGTGTGAATTGTGGTGTGTCGTCTGCAAAGAGGTCGCATGTAGATCTCACATGTAGGGGTAGGTCATTAATGTAGATTGAGAAGAGTAGCGGGCCTAAAATGGAGCCTTGTGGAACGCCATACTTAAGAGTTGTTACAGAAGAGACAGTCGTCCCTAATAAGACGCATTGTTGTCGTTTTGTGTGATGTATGATTTTAGAAGGATAAGGGCGGATTTTGAGAGACCGTATATTTCCAGTTTTCGAATAATGAGATTGTGGTCAATGACATCGAACGCTTTTCTGAAATCAACGAATAAGACACCACAATATCTGTTGTTATTAATACTATCAAGCCACACATCTACAAGATTGATTAATGCAGAATGGCAGGAATGTTTTCTGTCTGAAACCAGACTGTCCGGGATGAAGCAAATCGTACTTGTTGAAGTGATGAAGGATGTGTTTATTTAAATGCTTTTCTAGTGGTTTTGAAAGGATAGATATGATTGATATTGGTCTGTAGTTTGAAGGATCAGTATTATCACCAGATTTATGAATGGGTATAACTTTTGCTTTTTTTGAACGCATTGGAAAAAATTTTTATCTATGCACAAATTAAAGATATACGTTAACGTGTCAGTTATAACTGGAGCCGAGAGTTTCAGAATTTTGCCATCTATGCCATCTAGTCCACGTGTTCCTGACTGTTTTGAGATGAAGTAGGTACTGATACACCTCGTGCACAGTTATGGGTGGAATGTGTAGTTCAGACGTGATTTTTTTGTCATGACAAAATTGATGGAGTCTTTAAGTTCGTTAGAGCTTGAGTGATCAGTAGTAACAACTGTATCTGGAATGGTAGAGAAGTGAGTGTTAAGTTTGTTCAGCAGAAATACCTTTGATAACAGTTGATTTTGAAGAAGAACTGTTATTGTTAAGCTGGTTTATTGCTTGCCAAACCAGTTTTGGATTTTGTTTGGAAGTTAGTAACTCGCGATAGTATTTTTTTTTTTTTCCCTGCGCTTCTGAGAGTTTAGTTTATTGCATTTCTTAGTGATCTTGATTCTTCTTCATAGCCATGTTCTTTTCAAAGGTCTCTAAGGTAGCATGCCTCCTGTAATTCTTTCGTGTACCACGGTGGTTTGGGAATATGCTTTACTCTGATTGTTTTTAATGGAGCATGTCTATTATAGACTTCTGTAAAAATTTCGATCCAAAAGTCAGTCGCTGAATCTGGATCAGTAAATATTGTATACTTTATAAAGTTCTGAGTTCATTAAATCAAACAAAAAATTTTGTTCATTAAATTTTGAGAAGCAACGATAGGTTATGGTTTTGTGGCCTGGTTTTGGGATTTTCACTCCATGTTTAGACCATGTAACACACACTGGGTAATGATCACTAGAAGAGAAGACTGGTACACAAGCTTCTAGTATGTTATTTTCATTTGAGACATAGATATGGTCAATGATTGTCTTTGAAGTTGGTGTGACTCTGGTGGGTGTTTTGATGATCTGATGTAAATCAACACCCTTATCGTTTGACTCCATTGGCTGTTTGGTTTCATAAGATCTACATTGAAGTCGCCGAGTAAAACAATCTCTTTACATTTCTAAGGAAACTGCGTCCATCATAGTAACAAATTTATCAGTCCAGCTGACTCTTTCTGCTGGGTTCCGATAGCAAAACCCGATTAAAATGGATCGTGATTTGTTCAGTGCGATTTGTATCCACACTGCTTCTACGTCATGCTGTTCTAGGTGGGAAAGTCTCTTGAAGTTGAGAGATTCACTGACATACACTAGAAGACCTGTCTCTTTGTCTTTAATAGGGTCTTTTCGAACAATATTATAACCTGGGACTGATACATCTTTATCGCTAATGTAGGTATTTAGTCTTGATTCGGAGAGACCCAGAACATGGAATGGCTTTTGGTGGTTTGATATTAGGGTCGAGATATCCGAGATTTTACTGACTGCACTATTGATATTTAAATGGCAAAACTCTCAGTCCATCTCTCGATGGCCATGAGTTATGGTTTGTGGTCATTTTATGTCCTGAGGGCACAAGTAAAAGGAGAAAATAAGAAGATACAGGAAGAGGAAGAAAGGACACGTACAGAAAAAGTAAAATAAATGATAAAAAAAAAACAACAAAAATAAACACAAAAAACAACAACAAACAACAACAACAAAAATCAAAATCAAACAAACTGGTAGATTAGGTACCACAGCAGTGGTTCGCAAATAGGTGACTGAGAAAGCACTTACAGTCTAATGTGCACACAACTAATTGCTGTCAGGTTGTACAGGACGAGGTAGTGCAAGACTAAAAAAAAAAAAAAACACAATTCCTGTATGTTGCACGCAGAGTCACCAACTCATAATTAGAGAGAGAGAGAGAGAGAGAGAGAGAGATAACATTCAGGGAGAGATAACTGCTGTGCACTAAAATTTGCCCGAAACCTTAGACACACGCGCGCACACACACACACACACACACACACACACACACACACACACACACACAATTACATTATCAGAGACAGAGAGAGAGAGAGAGAGAGAGAGAGAGAGAGAGAGAGAGAGAGAGAGAACACACGCGACAGATTTCGTCTGTTTAGTTGTAAGGCGACGACAAACTGGTCAAAACAACCATTTGGTCCTTGATTGTAGACCCCAATTGCGCAGCAACAATTTGGGCAGCTACGATAATTTGGGACGCAATTTGGGCAGCTACGATAATTGGTCCTCGACCGTCGTCCCAAATTGTCGTTACGACAATTTGGGAAGGTGCGACAATTTGGTCCTCGACAGTTATCCCAAATTGTCGTAACGACAATTTGGGAAGGTCCGACAATTTGGGACGTAACACTGCACCCCAGGAGGGGTAATCGGCGATGATGATGATGATGATGATGATGGATGATGATGATAATGATGATGATGATGATGATGACATTTTTTATACCCAGGTTCAGCCAATTATACAATATGGTTCCGAGTTATGCGAACTAGAGAAAGTGGCTACCAACTGTGAATCGGTCCATGTTTTCGCTTTGAAGTTTCAAGGTGTTGATAGAGGTACTCCGAATGATCTTATTTATGGTGAACTGATCGATTTCCTATTTAAATTGTCTGTGCTGTTAAATGCATTCGACACTGGATGAAATTACTTCACATGCAAAATACCAGAATAACTCGTAAAGCGTATAAGATGTTGTATGATTTAGACACTAAAGTCAAAAGCAACTGGGTGACAAACGTACGACTTTGTCTGTTTGAATGGATTCGGATTCGTTTGGTTGAACCGAGGAGTCGAGAATATAAAAAGCTTTTTACATTTTTATCGCCAGTGACTCGTGGACTGTACATAGAAGTAATGGTCTGAAAATATTCATAATAGTGAAAGGTTTGATATTTCTAGGAATTTCTCAAATTTCATATATGACTTGAAAACTTACTTGAACATAGATATAGATAGGCATTTAAAGCATGAACAGGTAGATTTAGAATGGGAATATCTGAATTAGCTTGCCATTATCTTAGATATCGAACGTGTAATATTTGGGATTTGATTTTTTTTTTTCCTCTATGTAGAGAATCACAGGAAACAGAAATACATTTTTGCTCTATGCTGTCCAGCTCTAAGAATCATAAGAGAAAAGTTCATTAAGCTCAATTATTATAGACAGCCATCTTTGTTTAAACTACATCTACTTCGGTCATCTACTTCCGTTGAAGTTGCTAAACAGTTTTCATTGTTTCTATACAAAGTCTTTAAATTGAGAGAAATTGTTTCTGATTTATGTGACAACGATTTGCTTTTGGTTCATTACGTATTTTAATCGTATGCAATTTGTGTGCTGTGTTCACACACCCATTCATTAGGAGCCAAGGCCTATTCTGAATAAATTACCTAAATCTACATCTGAACCTCTGTGTGTGCGTGCGTGCGTGCGTGCGTGCGTGTGTGTGGTGTGTGTGTGTGTGTGTGTGTGTGATGTGATGTGATGTGATGTATGTGGTTTCCTGAGGACAAACAGTGAAATATTACAAATTGGTTATGACAGCCTGTGATTGTATTCGCGAGAATTTTGATGGCCTTGGGGCCTGGGATGAAACAGTCCTTGGGGACTCTCTTTATACAAATTGGTTATGATGGCCTGTGATTGTTTTAAAAATATTTTTTGATGGCCTTTGGCGCTTGTGATGAAATAGTCTTTGGGAACTCTGTTTACACAAACTGGCGATGACGGCCTGTATTGAAGAAATTTTGGACGGGCCTTGGGGCCTGTGATGAAATAGTCACTGGAAACTCTGTTTGCGCATCTTGAATAAGTATGGATAGTTTCTGTAACTAAACACAACAGAGAACTGGTCACTTCCATGATGAAGAAATGCTTCCGCACTCATGCCTGCTGTGAAATTTTGGTCCAATGAGTGCAAAGTCAATGACACTGTCTTTGTCACTCTGCCTCCCTGTATGTGATAGGGATGATGATGTCAGTGCACTAAGAAGTACTTCATCCAGCATCACTTCCAGCACGATTTCTTTGAGGATGTTACCATGCTGATCCCACACAATTTTGAGCGTGCATTAACATCTTCACATAGTATAACACAAAGTCTCCAAATTTATGTTCTATTTCCTCCAGAAGGGTCCAATCCGTTTTTGATGTGTGGATACCTGGATGAATATATGCATTGATGACAACAAGGCTTTTCTGATTACCATCTGGTCTTCATGGCCTCAAACCCATTAGTTAACGTGTTGCTGCTACACCATTTTTCCATGTCTATCCTGGACAGTTTGTTTTTCAAGTTTTTTTTTTTTATTAACATAGCTAGTCCTCGTCCATCATGCTTTTGAAAGATTATGAAGTGATCCAATTATAATGGTCTGTGAGTGGCACTTCCACTTTATTGTAGACACAGAACATCAAAGTCACATGCTAGTTTTTCAATTATTGAGGTACCCTTTCTGGTACTGCAGCAGTTCCGAGTACGAATCCTGAAATATTTCTTGGATACTCTTTCAGCTTTTGTTATATTCCTATCTACCTTTCTTCTCCTCCCACCTCTTTTGCTACGCCGGCTATAGTTTTGATGGGATACAGTTTTAAGTCCCAAAGCCTGCACCCAAAGATCCCCAAGGTGCAAGGTAGACAAAGTATTTTGAGAACCCATAAGAAGGTATTTTTAATGTTGAGGGGTCATAAGCGGTCGCCCTGACAGAGTCTCGTTTCAGGGAAGGGCAATGGTAGTCTGTACATGTAGGGAACACCCGCACATATGAAGTCTGTCAGCCTGGTGTCGCCCTAGGGCCAGACTGCATGCGGTTCGAGACTGTTTAACCCAGCAGCCATTCATCCCCTCGGTACTGTATGAAAGCCTTTGGATTTGGATTGGTGAAGGTCGACTCCAAAATAAATAAAAACAGGACAAGTACCCTCACCAATTTCCTTCAATGGAATACCAATTGAATCACCTAATAACCTACGCTATTTGGGTGTACGCTTTGATAGAATGCTAACCTTTAGAAAGCATGTTTAGAATGTTGTTCTTAACTGCAAAGAAGGCTTATCTGCCGTGAAAACAATGGCAGCTAAAGGCGTTGAACAGCGCCATCTCTACCGACTGTATCACGCACTTGTATTCAGTGTGATAGATTATGGATTTGGGCTTACAACACTGTCCAACACAGCAACCTTCTTAAATTAGAAAGAATTCAAAATGAAGCAATTAGGTTGATCCCGGGAACCACAAAGGACAAACCAGTTGAAAAGTGCGATACCTGCTCGACCTTCCTTCAATGCAGGCAAGACACAAGCTGGAACAGGTGAAGGCATATTTCAGAGTCCTTGAAAATCCTCAACACCCACTTCATGTGGCGGTCAAAGAAGCAAAAGCCACTCGGGTGGGACGTGGAAAATCATGGATGGGACAGGCAGAAGACACTATATAGCCTGTGTGCCAGTCAGCTGAACTCAAAAAACAAAGGAATGGTAGAAGTATCCAGACCACTTGAAACGCTTCTACCAAATTGTCATCGCTCCAGAACTTCAAAAGACATTGTCGAGAATGCTGGAAGGCAAAACCAACGCAGAAATTCAGATGCTGGTAGAAAACCTTGGAACAAAAGATGATATTGTAGTTTACACTGACAATTGTGCACCAAAGGTAAGTCAGTCAGGGGATACACAGTGAAGCAAAATGGCCAAACTATCCAGGAAGACAATGGTGCGCACAGTTTAACAACTTCAAGTCTAACAATGGAAGTAGTGACACAAGCACTCCACTGCCTTTCATCCGCAAGCCTGTTTCAAACTCAATAAGCCATGATACTGACTGACTCCATGAACCTACTTCAGAAAGTGAAAAGTGGAATGGGAAGCCCTGCTTGGATGAACTAATGCGCAACCTTCCATTGAAAAGACTCATATATGGATGTACTGCCCTGGACATGCAGTAGTTAAAGGAAACATAACTCCAGCATGTCCAGGGCAGTACATCCACACTGGCTGGCAGACACACACTGGTTGGCAAGGCAACGATAAGAACTGGATTACAGCTTGACCGATCGATGTGATAAGAAATCTGAAGCATCACTTAAGCAAACAAGACCAAAGCCACTACACCACAGACTATCCATCAAGAGAGGAAATGGCCGCACATCCAGACTTAAGAGGAGAGCAAGAAACATCACCAACCAAACAAACATTGGAATAACCTCAAACCCAGCACTGCTAAGACTCCTTGAGATTGGGGAAAAACTCATACATGGCCTTTCCAATAACAAAGGATCAAACGTCAGACGTTAATAGTTTGATGTATAGGTTTTGATTGAATGCTTTTAGAATAAAGTATTCTAAAAAATATATATATATATATATTCATTGCATATGTGGCAAACAAATTACTGTAATCAACCTACTTCTTCACTGCCCAGGAGTTAGGCATCTTGCGGATCTTTGGGTGCAGTATTTGAGACTTAAAACTGGATCCCCACAAAACAATAGTCGATGTAGTAAAGAGGTGGGAGGAGAAGAAAGGTAGGTAGGAATATCACAAAAGCTGAAAGAGTATCCAAGAAATATTTCAGGATTTGTACTTGGAACTGCTGCAGTGCCAGAAAGAGGATCTCGACAACTGAAAAACTAACATATGACTTTGATGTTCTGTGTCTACAAGAAAGTTGAAGTGCCACCCACAGACCATTAAAATTGGATGACTTCATAATCTTTCAAAAGCATGATGGACGAGAACTAGCTATGATAATAAAAAAAATGACAACTTGAAAAAAAAACCTGTTCTTGATAGACTTGGAAAAATGGTGTACCAGAACACGTTAACTAATGGGTTTGAGGCTATAAAGACCGGATGGTAATCAGAAAAGCCTTGTAGTCATCAATGCATATATTCATCCAGGTACCCACACATCAAAAACGGATTGGACCTTTCTGGAGGAAAAAAGAGCATAAATTTCGAGACTCTGACATACTATGTGAAGATCTTAATGCACACTCAAAATTGTGGGATCAACATGGTGCCAATCCTCAAGAAATTGCACTAGAAGTGATGTTGGATGAAGTACTTCTTAGTGCACTAACGTCATCATCCCCACCACACACACAGGGAGGCAGGGTGACGCTGACAGTGTCATTGACTTTGCACTCATTAGACCCAAAATTCACAGCAGGTATGAGTGCGGAAACACTTCTTCATCATGGAAGTGACCAGTTCTCTGTTGTGTTCAGGTTACAGAAAACATCAAAAGTTACTCAAACGAAACAAAAGGACCCTTTTCAATACAACAACAATGAAGGGGATATCATTGGAGTGTTAAGGGGTAGATGATGCAAAAGAAACAATGCTACAACCAAAGAAATCGTCCAACCTCTTTGGTGGAATGTAGACACAGAAACAGCTGGAAAGAGAAACGCAAGTCTGTAGGAATTCGGCAGAGAGAAAGAAGAAAACCTTGCCCTGATCCACCTATTAAAACACATGAATCTCAGAAGACTGAACAATTCGAAACTGTGTAGCTGAAGAAGCAAAAGAAACCAAGTCGCAACAGTTTTGTCTGTCACTTAATTATGACACAACGTTGACTCAGTTCTCTGGCATTATTATAGTCGCATGGAAAAGAAAAAACAAACGCAACCCCAGTTATCTTAGACGCTGATGGGATCACAAAACTGAAGACAAATTTAAAGAAAGGGTCGGCTCTACTTAAACGTTTCACAGAACAGACTGATCGAAGACACACACACACACACACACACACACACACACACACACACACACACACACACATACACACACACACACACACACACACACTTATAATGCCCTTATTAAAAAAGCAAAAAAAAAAATGATACTACATTGCTAAACATTATTCGATTTTTCCAGCTGAACTTGTGCCCATACTTATGGCATTAAATTACATTGTAGATCTTTCAACCGATAAATGCAATATCTTATTCTGTGCGGACTCAAAGTGTGTTTTACAAGCTATTAAATCCCAAGGCATAAAAAATCGACAACAAAAGTGACTATTGAAATAAAACATATCATTCATGAATTGTCTCTTAAAGGTACCAGTATTACCTTTTCTTGTATTCCTTCTCATTCCGGAATCATCCCAAATGAGTGGGCAGATCGTGCGGCTAAAAGGGCAGCAAAAAATGTAGAAGGTTCACAGCATCTCGACATTCAACTAGATCTGCACGAATTAAACCAGCGCATAGAAAAAGTGTCTCAAAATCAGGCTGCTGAACTGCACAAAAAAGCAAATAGTCAGTATTACCAGCACTGTATACAAGTAAAGTAAGTATACTTACACGTTTCACAGAACAGACTGATCAAAGAAATATGGAGGAAAGGAAGAAATATTTGACCAAGTTAAACCAATACCTAGTTCAGACTGGCATTGATGATGAAATCACATAATCTGAACTGGATGACGCAATAGCTACATGCACTCAGGAGAGTGCTCCAGGACCAGACAAAGTACGGTATGCAGATATCAGACAGCTCTCTTAGACGAGGAGAGAGCCAAACTCTTCTGCCTCTACCAGGAGAGTTTTGATAACGGCTATGTCCCAGAAGACTGGACACACAGCTACCTGAAAGCTTTACCAAAGCCAGGAAAAGATCATCATCAGCTAAATGGCTATCACATACTCATTATGCAAAATATAGCAGGAAAGCTCATGGAACGAATCATAGCAAGAAAACTCGCAAGAGATCTTGAAAGTCGACAAATCCTCCCATCAAATCAAGGAGGCTACAGAACAGGTAGAAGTACATGGGAAAATGCGGCTGCTTTTGCCTATGAAGTGTACGAAGGGTTCCAAAGAAAGGAAGGAACACTAGCTGTTGTAATAGATCAGGAAGATGCATACGACAAAGTCCAGTTCTTGCTTCTCATGGAACTACTCCTTGACTATGGAGCCAGTAAGACACTTACACGATGGGTAGCAGTGGCACTTTGGGAGCGAACCGTCATCCTATGATTTGGAAATTGGACTTCTGAGCCTCATAAACTTTCTATGGAATTACCTCAAGGTTCTCCTCTTTTCCCCTATTTTGTTACAATGTTCACACTAAAGGCCTAGCAGACCTCAATAGAAACGGAATTGCTCGAGTGATGACCTTTGCAGATGACGGCCTGATCTACAAAACATCAAAGGATGCTGAAGAAAGAACGAAAACAGTTCAGCAACAGTTGAACAACACACTGCTCAGTGATGTCAAGAAACTGGATCGTCCATCAACCCTACAAAAGCCCAGACATTAGTCTGCACTCTCATCAACAAGACATCAGGACAAGTACCCTCACTAGTTTCCTTCAATGGAATACCAATTGAATCAACTAACAACCTACGCTATTTGGGTGTATGCTTTGACAGGATGCTAACCTATAGAGAGCATGTTGAGAATAGTGTTCTCAACTGCAAAAAAGGCTCATCTGCCGTGAAAGCAATGGCAGCTAAAGGCATTGAACAGCGCCATCTCTACCGACTGTATCACGCACTTGTACTCAGTGTGATAGATTATGGATTTGGGCTTACAACACTGTCCAACAGCAACCTTCTCAAATTAGAAAGAATTCAAAATGAAGCAATGAGATTGATCCTGGGAACCACAAGGACACGCCAGTTCAAACTATGCGATACCTGTCCGACCCTCCTTCAATGCAGGCAAGACACAAGCTGGAACAGGTGAAGGCATATTTCAGAGCCCTTGAAAATCCCCAAACCCACTTCATGCGGCGATCAAGGAAACAAAAGGCACTTGGCTTGGACGTGAAAAATCATGGATGGGACAGGCAGAAGACAGCATACAGCTTGTGTACCAGTTGGCAGAAGTCAAAGAAACCAAGGAATGGGAGAAATATCCTGACCATTTGAAGCACCTCTACCAAATTGCCATCGCTCCAGAACTTCAAAGACATTGTCGAGAATGGCCAAAAGGCAAAAGCAATGCAGAAATTCAGATGCTGGTAGAAGACGTTTGGATAAAAGATGATATTTTTATATACACTGAGGCTTCTGTCACCAAAGGTAAGTCAGGCTGGGGATACACAGTGAAGCAAAATGGCCGATCTATCCAGGAAGACAATGGTGCGCACAGTTTAACAACTTCAAGTCTAACAATGGAGGTAGAAGCAGTGACACAAGCACTCCACTGGCTTATATTCATAAGCCAGTTTCAAATTCAACAAGCCATGATACTGACCGACTCCATGAACCTACTTCAGAAAGTGAAAAGTGGAATGGGAAGCCCAACTAATGCGCCCACATACAAAGACACACACATTTACACATATATGTACACATATATGTGCGGACGTGTATGTGCTCAAATAAACCCACAAATTGCACACACACACACACACACATATACACACACACACGCAAACACACACACACATACATGCAGGCACTTATAATGCCCTTATTAAAAGCAAAAAAACGATACTACATTGCTAAACATTATTCGATTTTTCCAGCTGAACTTGTGCCCATACTTATGGCATTAAATTACATTGTAGATTTTTCAATCGATATAAATGCAATATCTTATTCTGTGCGGACTCAAAGTGTGTTTTACAAGCTATTAAATCCCAAGGCATAAAAAAATCGACAAGAAGTGACTATTGAAATAAAACATATCATTCATGAATTGTCTCTTAAAGGTACCAGTATTACCTTTTCTTGTATTCCTTCTCATTCCGGAATCATCCCAAATGAGTGGGCAGATCATGCGGCTAAAAGGGCAGCGAAAAATGTAGAAGGTTCACAGCATCTCGACATTCAACTAGATCTGCACGAATTAAACCAGCACATAGAAAAAGTGTCTCAAAATCAGGCTGCTGAACTGCACAAAAAGCAAATAGTCAGTATTACCAGCACTGTATACAAGTAAAGTAAGTATACTTACACGTTTCACAGAACAGACTGATCAAAGAAATATGGAGGAAAGGAAGAAATATTTGACCAAGTTAAACCAATACCTAGTTCAGACTGGCATTGATGATGAAATCACATAATCTGAACTGGATGACGCAACAGCTACATGCACTCAGGAGAGTGCTCCAGGACCAGACAAAGTACGGTATGCAGATATCAGACAGCTCTTAGACGAGGAGAGAGCCAAACTCTTCTGCCTCTACCAGGAGAGTTTTGATAACGGCTATGTCCCAGAAGACTGGACACACAGCTACCTGAAAGCTTTTACAAAGCCCAGGAAAAGATCATCATCAGCTAAATGGCTATCACATACTCATTATGCAAAATATAGCAGGAAAGCTCATGGAACGAAATCATAGCAAGAAAACTCGCAAGAGATCTTGAAAGTCGACAAATCCTCCCATCAAATCAAGGAGGCTACAGAACAGGTAGAAGTACATGGGAAAATGCGGCTGCTTTTGCCTATGAGTGTACGAAGGGTTCCAAAGAAAGGAAGGAACACTAGCTGTTGTAATAGATCTGGAAGATGCATACGACAAAGTCCAGTTCTTGCTTCTCATGGAACTACTCCTTGACTATGGAGTCAGTAAGACACTTACACGATGGGTAGCAGTGGCACTTCGGGAGCGAACCGTCATCCTACGATTTGGAAA
>JADBJO010004643.1:115834-133334 GCA_016801955.1 Conus betulinus
GAAAACGCGCAACTGGTTTAATTGGAGATTAACTTTTTTGTAAAGATTTCACTTTGTACCCCCAACTATAGGTAGGATGTGTTTGAAGTACAACAAATGGATAAGTATATTTTTGTATTGTGATTTGTGTAGAATGTCGTAAAAAAAAAATATTATTAATTCAAACGTACATGTTCTCTAGCTAACATTAGGACTTGGGGTTTCTTATCAGAAAATTTCAGCGTACCCAACCTTTACGACAACTACCATCCTCCTGGAAACTTAATTCTCTCTGGTGGAATTAAAAAAAAAAATATGCGGCAACAGTTTCATTAAAAAAAAAAGAAGAAACGTGAAATGTGTGCTGCTTTTTGAAAGAAAAAAATTGAGCCGCATCTGTGATGTCACGCAGCTACTAATGTAGTAAATTGAAAAGTTTTGAGTACGCGAGCAACAACAAAAATCTGTTACGTGTGTGTTTAATGTATTGTAAAATTCTTTTTAGAATTTGGGAAAGGGAGCACACACAAAAAGTGAATTTTTTTCCCCAGTCTCTCCTTTGGATGGAGTAGATGCGCGCGTATGAAGCAAACATGCCATGTGTGTGATTGAGTGTTGGAAATGCGGTGTGTGACATCTACCCCCCCCCCCCCCCCTCTCTCTCTCTCTCTCTCTCTCTCTCTCTCTCTCTCTCTCTCCATTGGCTGACGGGAGCTATAATCATGAAGATACTTTAAAAACGTAAAGGTTAATATTGTTCTTATACTGTCATGGGCTTCCCGTGCACAACAGTGCTTTACATTCCTAACGACTCGGTTTGGGATAACTAGATTTTGAATCATTATTCTGGATAAAACACACACACACACACACACACACACACACACTCGCTCGCGTGCGCACTCTCTCTCTCTCTCTCTCGCGCGCGCACACACACACACACGCACGCACGCACGCACGCATGCACGCACGCACGCACGCGCGCGCGCACACACACACACACACACACAAATTCCAGATCTTATATAAATTCAGAATGAGAATGAATTATTCTAAGCATGAACGAATCAGTAAATGGCGAGATAACTGAGTGAACGAACGGAGGAACAAACAAACGAACCTGGGAAGAAGGATGAAGAAGTATGAAACGAAGAACACAACAACGTGAAGAAGAAGAAGAAGAAGGACAGGAGGAGGAGGAGGAGGAGGACAAGGGAACAGAAGAGGAGAGTACGAAGAAGAAGAAGAGGAGAAGGTGTTGAGGGGGTGTGGGGGGGGGGGGGGTCTGTCTGGGGGGTGGGCGCGCGCGGGGAAGAACAGCAGAAGTGAATGAGAACAGACACAATAGTAGAAGAGCACAAAAAGGACTCGATGCAATGAAGAGTTGAACTGAGGAAGAGAAGAAATGGAGAACAACGGAACACAAAGCGGCCAGAAGTGGAGAAGCGCAGGAGAAGAGGGAAGAAGCGGACATGCTAATATGAAAAAGAACACAAAGAAGAAGAAAAAAAGAAGGACACACGAAGAAGAAGAAGAGGAGGAGTAGAAGAAGAAGAGAGAGAATTGATGAAGATGATGAGGCAGAAGAGGAATGCTAGAACAAGACAAAGAAAAAGGAGGAGAAGAGGAGGAAAGGAAACGCAAAAAAGTAGATTAGTAGAAAAGAAGGAAGAGGAGGAGGAAAACAGGCGTGGGAAGGTACAGATGTAGAAAGATGGAGAAGAAGAGAAAAGTAGAGGAAGAAAAAACGGACATGAGAAAGGAGGGAAGAGGGAGAGAGAAGAAAACGACCGGGAGGAGGAGAAGAAAAGGAGAGTGGAAAGGTGAAGAAGAAATGTTGAGGATGAGAAAGGTAATGCTGCTAATGTAGACATGACGTTGATTATCATGAAAACAGCGGCGCTGACTGCCATACAAACAGAATAAGAGAACGATAAAATAGAGGTTGGGAAATGTTACAAACGCATGTTCATTTTCATGAGGAAACGACGAATTTATTTTAAATAAAAAAACAAACAAAAAAAAAAAACGAAACGATCACGGGCGAGGACAGACAAAACTGGAAAGAACTGAGAACACAAATAGCAAATTGGTCGTATGTTCAAAAAGGTGGTGCGATTAAATACAAGGAAAATACAAGGGAAGAAATGAGTAAAGAGACAACAAGCAATAGTAAAGAAGACTGAAGTGAAATAAAGAGCTAAAAAAATCAAAGAAAGAGGATGAGGAACAGAGAAAGGGGGCAAGAAAGGAAAAAGAAGACAGAACCAAAAGAAAGAAATCACGCATCGGCCAAAACTTTTTTTTTAAAAAAAATAACTAAAAAAGACACACACACACACACACACACACACACACACGTCTCACCTGTTGCCAGCACATCCGGAGTTGATGTCCGGTCAGTTGAACCGACCGTGGTGCAATCTGTCATCACTTGTTCACTGCACCTCAAGTCTTTCGCGCAACCTCCGTCAAGTTCGGCGATCAAAAATATGCCGCTACTTCGTCTGGTCCATCTCTAACAAACAGCAGCGTTAACGGACTGATGCAAACTCCCACGCACACGCACATATTGAGACACAATGGGACACAAACTCCGACCTCTACATCCACACAGGTTTCGTGCGCGGTGCAGTGTGATTGAAGCGAGTGCCGCGAGCTAACAACACGCGGCAAGCGCGGCTTGCTCGATGACGTACGTTGAAAATCTCTCTCTCTCTCTCTCTCTCTCTCTCTCTCTGGTGAATGGGGTCCAGAGTTCTGAAGAAGGAAAATCCGTTAGGCTAGAATCGTAGACAACACAGCCAAAGCCCAGTTTTGGAAAAATGGAAAACAGTTGTTGCGGTTTTTTTACCAGCTCCCGAATCTGTACATGCTACAACTCTCAGAATGTTCACTGCTGTCTGAAAAAAGTTTTCAAGTGTTCAATGTGACTTTCAAAGGTCAGTTTTTGATGGAACATAACTCCAAGTAATTTGGTTTCCTTTACAGCTGGAATCACCAAAATGAATGACAGGGACAGCGAAGTGCTGTCCAACGTTGTGAAAGAGGGTACACTGAGTTCTGTTAGTAGTACCTGACAAAGGTAAGCCCATTTCTCTCGGCCAGCTGTAGGGTATATCCACGCAAAGTTGCAGTCGACGTTGTATGCCATTATGGCTGGATCTAACTGCGTAGTGTACAAAGTCATCAACAAACTTAGAAGACTCGGAACACAGATTTACAGAATTGGCGGTCTCATTACTTTTGATCCTGAAGAGAGGCAGAGAAAGGATACACCCAACTGCGGCTCGTGGATGTCAGACAGCGTGGTGCCAACATGGATTTGGAACTGCCGATCCGGCAGAAAGTTTTCAATGAAGAAAGGGATATTACTTTGAAAACCTATATTTTGAAGCTCATAAACATTCCAGATTTCTACAAAGTGTGTAAGCCTTCTCCAGTTTAAAAAAAAAAGTTAGCTGCATGTTCTTTGTTAATGAAAGTGTTGCATGTAGTGGTTTAATGACGGGCTAAATGGTCAACAATCGAATGCCACTTACAGAAACCGCCCTGTTCTTTTGGCAAAGAAGGATATCAGTTTTCAGCTTTCACATCAGACAAGAGCTGACCGTCTCTTCCGTTAATTTGCAAAGGCAGCTGGTCAAAGCTATTAGCCGATAATGAGAAGGGTTGTTCAAGTTGTTTCCAGGGTTGGGAATAGGGATAATGAAGGCTTTCCGCCACGAGGGCAGACAGTGCACTGTCGTCCCATATGATTGTGTACTTTTTGTAAGAGTGCGGAGACAGCCTTCTGGGAGATGTTTTTTTGAAGTTGGTGATGGATGTCATCAAGGCCAGGAGCACAATAACTGCAGACCTGTAGAGCTGAATTCAGTTTATTAAGTGAAAATACACGCAACGTTGAGCCCGTTTATGTTTTTTGTTTGTTTGGGTTTTTTTTTTTTTCATTAGTATGTTGCGTCTGCAAGTTTCAGGTGATGAGCAGAAGGGTTGGTATTTTTCCCTTTCATTTTCTTGATACTTTTCCAGACTTTTTGCTTTGATGTTTTTAAAATCAGCTTAAAACAGGAGTCTCACACAAGACTGACGTTTACTTATTTTGAATGCATGTCCCGATTTGGCCCGCAGGTTTTGATAGGCTCGAGCGGTAGGCCCTGAGAGACTCTCAGTTTATTAAGTGAAAATGGCAGACATCAGTATCAGGTCTTGCCAATCTGTTGGCCTCCACTATTGAATAAAACTCATCCACCACAAATAAACGGAGGGGCCTGGGTCAAAATATCGCCATCTTGACTCCTTCCAGGCTTAGGGAGATATATAGGGAAGTCAACCAATTCTGTCCCCCGTGATCATGCACAACTCCTGGGAACAGACAGCAGAACACTACAGCAATTACCTTGGCTAGCTGAAAAATGCCTGTGTTGACCCAGCGCCACGCAGGGGTAGCCGATTGATACCCATGGGTCAGTGTATACCTTCTGTCTAGGAGAGGTCCGAGCCAAAGAGATGTGTTGAGAATACATACCCTCTCAATCACCAGGATCTCATTCTTCTCTATCACAGGTCGCACTGTAGGCAAATGCGGTGGGTCTGAAGAAGACCGCAAAGAAACAATGTGGAAAAGAAGGCAGACAAGAGCCATTCAAAAAGACAGAAGATAGAACAGATAAACGGCGGGTTGCACTTTGCCAGGACCGTTACCTGATATTGGAGAGTCTACTACGGACATCAACTCCTACCATATTGTATTAGGGCCAATCAGCAATTGGCTACACAAGTTTAGAAGCGTTATGCAAACTAGACTACCATGACGTCCCAGTCAGCAGAGCCTAGAGGATCATTGGATCACGCAAGCCCTCCGACCATGGCAAGGTCGTGACCCCCGGAGAATATTGAGATTCTCAAGCATTGCGCTATACTGGTTACAAGTGCCCATAGAGGCTCAGTAGTTGGTAGCCGCCAGACTGTCAGACATGAAAACTGTTGTTGTCCTCGTAATTAGCAATGTTGATGGCGTATCAATTGCTTCATCTCTACGGGGAGGATAACTGCTTTTCTTGAAGAAAAAAACATATTTGCTGTCATCAACAAGATGATGATCATCATTATAAACACCTAAAGCAACAGCAACAGCAGCAAAAAACACATCAACAACAACAGCATCATCATGATCGCTAGTCGTTATCATGGTCACATGAAGCATGATTAGCATCAATGATAAAAACTACATCATCGTGTAATTACTTACTGATTTTTACCGTGCTTCAAATGAATGAAGATGGCTTTGTTTTTAAAGAGATCTCTCTCTGTCTGTGTGTCTGTCTGTCTGTCTCTGTCTCTGTCCGCCTCTCTCTCTCTCTCCCTCCTCTCCTCTCTCTCTCTCTCTCGTGTGTATGTGTGTGTCCTGTCCGCCTGTCTGCCTCTCCCCCCCCCCCTCTCTCTCTCTCTCTCTCTCTCTCGTTTATCTATCGATATAGCATCCACGAATCTGGGGGACAGTGAACTGCTGTAATATTGTCGGGACGCTTTGTTTTGACTTCTGACTGCTGGTTGTGGCGGACGAAGACAGTATTGTACCCCTAGATTCTGCAGACAGATTTCTGATCGGCCATGCCGTCTGCTGTCATCGACTTTCGATGTGTTTGTGGCCGCTTCCTGCCCGTCTTCATCGGGTTTATGACAAGAAGGGCTAAAGAAAAGGCTGCTGTCCGCATCGCTATTGTCACACTTCGACACAGAGGGGACGGTGCTACCTTATGACTGCCCCTGTCGTATTTGTTCTGGGGCAGTTTGCTCCTTCGGTGTGGCGACATCGAATCAAACCCGGGACCCACCAACCCTCCTCCCAGCAGAGACTCCACGCTCCAGACACGACTACATGGTGGAAGTTCCTTACGGAGAGTCAGTCTGGAGAGATCAACGGACTCTCATACTTCTGGGCCTTCATCTGCCACCACAGAACCTACACTCCGTGATCTCATGGCCACCTTGAACATGAGAAGTGACCAGACGGACGCTAAGCTGGACGCAGTGAAGCAGGAAGTACACAGTCTTCGGGAGGACCACGCGACTCTTCGCGCTGAGCTGAGGGAGCTGAAGGACCAGGTGACAGAGCTGACAACAGAAAATGCGGAGCTGCAGAAGACTAACAACGACCTGCGTCAGAAGCTGGACGACTGCGAGAAACGGATCGATGATCTGGAGGGTCGTTCAAGCGGAACGACTTGATCTTCCACGGACTACCCAGGAGGGACGGGGAGACCAGTGCAGACTGCGAGGGCCTGGTGCGGGATTTGCTGACGGACAAGCTGGAACTGACGGATGACGTGGAGTTCGACCGTGTCCATCGGCTCCAGTCCCGGCTCCGTCCCCGACCCGGCTGCGCCCTTTTATAAAAGAAAAGAACATTCTAAAAGCTAAAGGCAAGCTTCAAGGCTCTGAGGTCTACAACGGGGAGCACTTTTCAAAAAGGGTCAGGGATATTCGACAAAGACTAACTCCGCGTTTAAAAATGGGCAAGGCAGGAGGGGAAACGAGCCACGATTGTGTTCAATGATTTATTAATTATGGCAAAAAGTTCTCAGTTGACGCACGTGACAGACTCGTGGACTTTAAATAGGAAACCGGACAGCCCACTTTTGTTGCAGACGTTTTGGTTTGTGAGGGAACTATCCTAAAATAGACACCGGTGTAACGGTCCATTTTAACTCCCATCCCATTTTTTAACTCCCCGGGAGTTAGAATTAGCACGTGCCAATTTTAACTCCCCGGGAGTTAAAACAAATCACGCCAGAATGACACCCCCCCCCCCCCCCCCTCCTCCCCGTTTAGATTAACTCCCCCACCCCAAAACATTCAGTTTTATGTGTTTGTCATGATATGAGAAATAGACATTTAATGTACACTCCCTCCCTCCCTCCCCCTGCATGTCTATCTCCTGTCTCCCCCTCTCTCTCTCTCTCTCTGTCTCCCATGTCTCTCTCCTCTCCCCTCCTCCTCTCTCTCTCTCTCTCTCTCCTCTCTCTCTCTCTCTCTCTCTCTCTCTCTGTCTCTGGTCTCTCTTTTGTCTATTGTCTGTCTGACCGTTGTCTCCGTCTCTGTGCCCCCCCCCCCCCCCCCCCCCTACACCCCCCCCCCCCCCCCCCCCCCCCATGTCTGTCTTTTATATAAATCTTACGAAGGATAAAAGGCTGAGGAGAAGGGAAGTCACTACCCTCCTTTCGTTCTAGCACAGCAACAACCATGATGAGAAAATTACAATGCAAAATTAATGTGTGCGTGTGTCTGTCTGAGTGTGTTAAACATAAAACGGACCTTATCAGTCATTTTTTTCTCAACTTTTTTCAATTCAATTTGGCTTTGAGAAGTGGTGTGACTATGCAAATGTGATTTGAAAGTTAGCGTCCTTTTAGTGGATGACCTGGGCATCCAGCACCCGTTCTGCAGGGCACTGGGCCTTATAGTTCAGTCCTTTTTCAATCGAGTTTCGTCAAATCTCTGTAATGCTTGCTGTAGCAAAGGCAGTCTAACCTGACCAGTTAGCACTTCAGCGGGTGACATGGCCAGCCAGCGCCTAAGATACCAGGCCTTCTAGCCTGACCACTTCTGAACCGATTTTATTCGAGTTTGCAGCGAAGTTTGGTGTTGCCATATAACCAATCTTCACAGCAATACAAGTACCTGTTTTTATGACGGGTATTCAGCATCATGTACTCTGTGTTACACCACTAAAAAAAAGGCTGCAAATGTGAGTGCGCATGTGTGTGTGTGTGTGTGTGTGTGTGTGTGTGTGTGTGTGTGTGCTTCGTGCATGCTTGTGTGCATAAGTGTGTATACGTGCACCGTTTTCAAATTATAGAATGAGTGAGAGAAATATGTTTTGAAAGTTCTATTAGCATTGCCTTACAATGCGAATTTCACCCAGGAAAAAGAATGTCAAATAATCTGAATAAGGAAGGGGGGGGGGGGGGGAGATCATTCCTGGCATAAGGCCAGAATGACTCCCCCTTCTATTTTTTTAACTCCCGGGAGTCAATCTGGATCAACACTTCTTGATCGAAATTAACTCCCGGAGAGTTAGTTTAGGCATGTGCGTATTTTAAGTACCCAGGGGATAGAGTTAAAACACGTACGTGCCTAAACTAACTCCCGGGGAGTTATTTTCGATCAAGAAATGTTGATCCAGATTGACTCCCGGGGAGTTAAAAATAGAAGGGGGGGGGGGGGGGAGTCATTCTGGCCTTATGCCATGATGCCCCCCCCCCCCCCCCCCCCCCCCCCCACCACACACACTGCAGAGAGACACTTGACACGTGGCACTTGAAAACGTTACTTGACAAGGATAAAGATCTTAGGCTAACATAAATGCCTATTAATCCAATCAGTCTTTGATAAACACTAATAATAGTAAACAAAGCTGACTAGAAGCATTCAGAGAGAGAGGGGGGAGAGAGGAGAGAGAGAGAGAGAGGAGAGGGAGAGAGAAAGGAGGGGGAGAGAGAGAGGAGGGGTAAAAGAAAGAAAGAAAAGAAAAGCAGACGGACAGAGAGAGGGGGGAGTTGGGGGAGACACTGGAAACAGAGACACTGAGATAGGTAAACAAATAGGCAGGCACACAGAGAGACAAGAAAGAGAGAGGGAGAGAGATTAAGAAAGACAAACAAACAGACAAGCAAAAAGGCAGACAGACAAGCAGGGAGAGTGAGAGAGTGAGCGCGAGACTGAAAGAAAGTGGGGGGGGGGGGGGGGGGGGGGGGGGGAGGGAGACAGACAGGCAGACAGACAGAGAGAGGGGGAGGGAGGGGGTGTGTATTAAATGTTTATTTCTCATATCGTGACTAACACATAAAACTGAATGTTTTGGGGTGTTGGAGTTAATCTAAAACAGGGGGGGGGGGGGGGGGGGAGGTGTTATTCTGACGGGTTTGTTTTAACTCCCGGAGAGAGTTAAAATTGACAAGTGCTAATTCTAAATCCCGGGGAGTTTAAAAGTGGAGGGGTGTTAAAATGGATCGTTACACCGGTGTCATCGCCCAGCGTGACCCAGAATGAAAGTGAGCATGCACGGGATTTGAATGTGGATGAATCGAGTGTGCTGACGGCTGACGAGAGTTAAATTACATGAACTTGGTTTTGGTTCTTGTGGTTTACAACAGGATGTCGGAAATATGAATGATTTCCTTCGGATATTTCGGAATAGACTAATCGATTGCAGATGGCAAGAATGGTATGTCATGTTCAAGAAAGCGACCGTTTTGCTTTTTACAGACAGTTCAAAAGTATGCATTGTGTTCCATCATATCTATTAATTAAAATGGACAATCATTTAAGGTATGTTATGACAAACTTCAGATTAGGTATTTTTGAACTTTTTGTTCATTATTATCGTTACAGGAAGCATAGCAAATGTGATCTTCTCTGTGTAAAAGTGCCGAAGAAAATTAGATTCACTTTGTGTTCTGCTGTCCTATTTTGAATGATCTGAGGAATCAATTAATTGATCAAAAATATTCTAAGCGTCCTTCTTTATTTCGACTCTCATTACTCATGGCATCCACAAACGAAGCCACCATAAAACGTTTGGCTGTTTTCTTGTACAAGGCATTTAGGATTAGAAGTATAGTATGCAGTTAAGAATTAATTGTTGTGTACTGTTTGATATGTAGTTAGTCGATTACCTGTTGCACTTTGATGGATATATTGGTTGATTTCTTCCTGTTTCTTTTTCGAAAAGATTTGTATCACATTAGGGTCTGTATGAATAAAACCCCCTTCATTATCGGCTAGGGCCTGTATGAATAAAACATCCGTATCCATTTTATCTGTCCTTTATCTGCCTCACTTTGTGTCTGCCCTGTCTGCCTCATTTTGACTGTCTACTCTCTCTCTCTCTCTCTCTGTTTTTGTTTTTAAAACCGTCATCGTATGGTGATCCTACTTTCCTTACTAGTCAGCTCATTCCTTGTGTCCTTCTTGTATTGTTGTTATCGATTTCATTTCAAGGAGGGCTTTGAGGGTTGATTTTTTTTCTTTATTTTCACCCAGGAAAGGACGGAGGGAGAACTAAGGATTAATTCCTGCTTGTAGCTGCCTTCTCTCCCCCCCCCCCCCTCTCTCTCTCTCTCTCTCTCTCTCTCTCTCTCTCTCTCTCTCTCTCTCTCTCCATACGCAGAATGAAGGCGTCAGTACACTACACAATAGTACATAGATAAACCCAGACGACTGTCTGAAAAGACAAAACTCTTAAAACAGCAGGTGAATGTCCATAATTAGTAGATAATACAGACTTGCATGGTGAGGGTGAATTATTTAGGAAAAGAAAAAGAAAAAAAAAAATTACTGACATGATTGAGGATGCGGGGAGGGGGGTAAAGAGAAAACTGAAGGTCAGGTCAACACGCACTTTCTCATCACTGAAGGGGGGGGGGGATGACGGGGTATAGACAGGTGAATGGGGAGAGGTGACGGGACAGTGAGAGAGAGGGGGGGGGGGGGGGGGGGGGGTGAGAGAGAGAGAGAGAGAGAGAGAGGGGAGAGAGAGAGAGAGAGAGAGAGAGAAAATTGACGACAGTTTGTTTTTAATATTGAAGAAACGTGTGTGTGTGTGTGTGCGCGCGCGCGCGCGCGCGCGCGTATGTGTGTGTGTGTCTGTGTGTGAATATGATTGTATTTTTTGAAAACGATTATATACTCCTTCATACAACAATATAAAATAAAAAATTGACACGCACTTTCTCACCTCCGAGCGGGACGTGATGGGGAGGGGGGGGGGGGGGGGGGGAAGGAAAGGGAGAAAGTGAGAGTCATTACATGGTAATGACAAACTGCTAAACACGACTGAGAAAATAAACACTTAGTGTGAGGGGGGGGGTGTAGGGTGGGGAGTTGGGGGGAGAAAGAGCGAGGGAGACCTAACTTTTCCTGATAAATAAAGAAAACAGAAGAAAAGGGTCTGTGTGACCGTTGTCCATGGTCCAGTTGGTGCCCCCCCCCCCCCCCCCCCCCCCACCCCCCCCCCCCCCCCCCCTCCCAAAAAAAAAAAAAAAATATAAAACGGCTTTAGGCGAAAGAGTATAAGGGCTGTTACAAATCTCCTAGTTGGAGTGAGTGGGGATTTGTAGGCTCATCAGCCTATGACCTCATGAAACAGCTCGGGATTTCAGGTAAGAAGAGGACCAATACCCTGAAGGTAATGGCGGAGGCAGCCGAAAAAGCGTTCCAGCTGGATGTAGTCGAGGAGAAACAAAAGTGAATTTCATAAGGCTTAAATTTCCCAACTTAGAACAGGTGTCCCGTTAACAGCAAGGCAAGAGATCCCTCCCTCAAAAAAAGGCACGCCTTGAGAAGCCAAAAGTTGTGGGTTCGAATTCCGGCAGCGCCAAGGAAAAGA
Organism: Conus betulinus; assembly: GCA_016801955.1. Lineage (NCBI taxonomy): Eukaryota > Metazoa > Mollusca > Gastropoda > Neogastropoda > Conidae > Conus > Conus betulinus. The sequence goes on from JADBJO010004643.1 coordinate 127,206, forward strand.
GAGCTGGCAGTAGAAGGGCAACTGGGAGTCATAATCTGAAAGCGGCCCGGCCCCCTTAGAGTTCTGAGTTCCTTCACTGAACACCTCCTCCTTCTTCTTCTTCTTTCCCTTGGCTACCGCCTTCATCATTGTGAAGATTCTGCACACCATAAGGGGGGTTGCGTGTAGTTTGAAGTCGCTTGAGGTAGAGTTTGCTAGGCCGGGGGGGGGGGGGGGGGGGTTGAGGGGATAGGGACGGGGTAGGGGTGTGGGATCAGATTCGGGATTTGAAGCCCTCCAGGGGGCTGGGAGCAACCTTAGCAGGAAGGGCTGTTCCAGTCGGATATGGTCCTGGGAAAGAAAGAGTTCTGTCTATAGAGAGTCCTGCAGCTGGAAAGGTGGTAGGTTGCTGGATGGGACTGTTGGGTTCCTTTGGGTGCAGAGGAATTCTGAGAGTGTTTGTGGCACGTTTTGATGATACACTGGAGGTTTTCGGGTGTCGATGGGTGACCCAGCAAGCAGTACGGCGTTGGATCGTTTCCAGCTTCTTGATGTCCTTCTCTATGTAGGGGTCCCACATAGAGCTGGCGTATTCAAGGGTTGGGCGGACTAGTGACACGTAGGCTTGCTGCTCTGGGATCCTACCTTCAGGTTCCGTCACAGTAGGCCAAGAGTCTGGTGGCATGGTTGGAGACATTGGAGATGTGGATGCTCCAACTGAGATCAGAAATCACGGCGACGCCAAGGTATTTGGATTTGCTGACTGTATCGAGGTGTGGCCACGGACAGTGTAGTTTGAAGGCAGGGGCTTTCTCTTTCGGTTTCACTCGCAGTGTCTGGCGTTTATCTGGATGAAAACTCATGAGCCCATCTCTGCTGCGACTCTGCGAGGCGGTCGAAATCCTTCTGGAGGGCTTGCTGGTCGCTGGTGGAGGAGCCAGTTTTGTGGCAGTGAGTGTCATCAGCAAAGAGACGAGCAGTGGAGGACAGTCCAGTCGGCATGTTGTTAGTGTAGAGTAGGAATAGGCTAGGCCCAAGAACAGAACTTGGGGAACTCCAGCCTCCACAGGGACAGGACTGGAAGTAGCTCCATCCACCACTGCTGACTGCTGTCTACCCAAGAGGAAATTCTTAATCCAGTGTGTATTTACCCTGTGATACCAAGGTAATGGATCTTGTGGAGCAGGAGGGAGTGACAGACTTTGTCAAACGCCTTGGAAAAGTCCATGATCAGAGCGTCTGTCTGTTTTCCAACCTAAAGCTATCCGTTCGTCTACAAGTCCGATGAGCTGGCCTTCACAGGAGCGCTGACGTTCTGAATCCGTGCTGTGCTTCGGTGACAACACCATTCTCCTCAGCGAAGTTCATGACGGTGCTCGGGATGATGTGCTCTATTACTTTGCACGGTACACTGGTTAGAGAGATAGGATAGTAGTTTTTCTGGGCGGTAGAGTTCACCTTTCTTGAAGATTGGTGTAACATTGGCAGTTTTCCAGTCCTTTGGTACTATGCCCGTGTTGAGGGAGCACTGGTAGAGGAGTGTGAAAGCAGGGGCTAGTTCTTCAGCAAGCTCTCGCAGTAGTAGTCTCGGGCTAATGCCATCTGGACCGGGATCTTTACTCGGATTTATGTTCTTGAAGAGCTTGATGACCCCCCTGCTGAAATTCTTAGGGTGCTTACGGTAGGAGAGCCTGATGGGGAATCTGTCGCTAGGTCAGTCTAGAGGTAAAATCTTCTTTGCTGCAGGTGATCTTTGGGCTGAAAGCTGAGTGGGATTGCTGGTGTAGCACTTCAGCCCGCCCTTTTGCTCCTGTGAGAAGTCTGCCGTCTTTCCTAAGTGGAGCTACACTTGTAGCCTCAGTGCGTGGGGCCTTGATGTATGCCCAGAACCTCTTGATGCTTCTCATCTGTGCCGTCTTTGAACGTGTTCTCGGCGTATGTCCAGTAAGAACGGCGCAGTTTTCTTTGGACATTGTGTTTCAGCTTTTTCAGTTCGGTTTGCACTTCAGGGTTTCCAGTCTTTTTCCACTGTTTGTACAGTCGCTCTCGTCGTCGGATCATCTTCAGGGCTGCATAGTCTACCCAGGGCTTGTTTTTCCCGCCTATGGTTCTTTTGGGGATATGCTTCTCTGTCATGGAGGCGACACCTTCTTTCAGCGATTGCCAAAGTTGTTCTGTGTCACTGTTTGTATCGAAGGATTCCAGCACCGAATGGGAGAGTTCAGCTGCACTGGATTGGAATGAAGGCCAGTCTGCTTTGGAATATTGGGGGAGTGTGCGCTTTGGCGGATGTTGACATGCAGGGTTGGTGTCAAACTTCAGGTAGATGATGTCATGGACGGAGAGTCTAGGGAGGGGCTCTATCCGAGGCACTAGGGGGAGGATGACTCGTGAGAGAGAGGTCGAGGGTGTTCTCTTCTCTTGGGGGAATGTGACAGGCTGTTCGTAGCCAACGTCATTCATCAGGTCAAGAAATTGGTTGTGGATCCCTACACATCTGGCTGGGCTTTTCAGTGTCTTTGTGGTCCAGTCAAAGGAAGGGAGACTGAAATCACCTCAAACGATGGCAGTAGCATTTGTAGCTATGACACGTTAGACAGACGTTTCGAACTTTGTGAGGCTGATCGCGTCACTGGTTTGGGGTCTATAGTAGGCGGCAACGAGGAGTTGCCTTCTTCCTTCTAGCTTGATCCTCGCCCAGATCAGTTCGCACCCGTCCACAGACAGTTCCTCCACTTTTGGCATGTTAAATGTGATTTGCCACGGCTATCAGTACTCCCCACCGAGCCGGTCCCTGTCATGCCTGAAGGTGATGAAGTGAGGAGGGAAAAGCTCACTAGAGCAGATATTGGAATCAAGCCATCTGTCGGTGCCAATGATAATATCAGGCTTCGTGCTGTCCATTAAGTTCTGTAGTTCTGTTTTTCTTGCCTCGGTTGGATTCGAAGTTGATGTTTAAAGTCTTAGAGGTCGGCCGAACTGCTTATTTTGTCTGGTAGCTCGTGAGGGTGTGTGAACGAGTGGATTGGGTTTAAAGTTTGCTGATGTAAGTAAGGTTTCTGTAGGGCTTAGTGGAGAAGAAATGTCTCTCCCATGACTAGCACTTGGTGCTGCTGCATCTAGGCCAAACAGGTCAAAAGCAACTGTGCTGTAGTTTGTATTGTCACACACCACACATTTCCATACTACATCACTTCCACCCAGTCTTTCACACTTTTCGGAGCAAGATGGCATACTTTGGCATGTAAGGTGGAACCACTGGCCACAAGCATTGCATTCGACTGCACGTTCCGAGTGTATAGCACATTAACTCTGTCCATTTACCAACAGGTCTCATGAGCAGGTGATGTGGAAAGGAAAAACATAATCCTACATAGTGTATAGCACATTAACTCTGTCCATTTACCAACAGGTCTCATGATATTAACCGCTGTGCACTGTGTTTTGTTGCTGTGCATTGTGTTTTATGTTTTACATAAAGTACTGGCTCTGTATTATGAGTTGAATATTGTATACCATGACTGTGTTATTGTGCACTGCGTTTTAGATTGTATATTAAGTGTTGCTGTGTACTTTGTTTTAAATTGTATATGAAATGTTGCTGTGCACTGTCTTTCATATTATATATTCAGTGTCGCTGTGCACTTTGTCTTTAAATTGTATGTAGTGTTCCTGTGCGCTGTGTTTTAATATTCGATTGTAAGTGTTGTTGTGCACTTTGTTTTAATACTGTACATAAAGTGTTGCTGTGCACTGTGTTTTACATTCTGTTGTAAGTGTTGCTGTGCACTTGTTTAATATTGTACATAAAGTGTTGCTGTGCATGTGTTTTATTTTACATATTCAGTTTTGCTGTGCACTTTGTTTTATATTGTATATAAAGTGTTGCTTTGCACTGTTTTTTATATTGTATATAAAGTGTTGTTTTGCAATGTTTTATATTGTATTTTAAATATTGCTGTGCCCTTTGTGTTATATTGTATGTTTAGTATTGTTCTATATTGTATATCAAATGGTGAACTTTGTTTTATATTGTATATTAAGTGTTGTTGTGCACTGTATTTTGTTTTATATTGTGTATTTAGTGTTGCTGTGTTTTGTTTTATATTGTGTGTGTAAGCGTTGCTGTGTTCCGTGTATTATAGTGTGTATTAAGCGTTGCTTCGCATTCTGTTTTGTATTGTTTGTGTTGCTGTGCACTGTGTTTTTTATATTGTAAGTGTCGCTGTGCACCGTTTTATATTGTATTGTAAGTGTTGCTGTGCACTGTTCTATATTGTATTGTAAGTGTTGCTGTGCACTGTTTTATATTGTATTGTAAGTGTTGCTGTGCACTGTTCTATATTATATTGTTAAATGTTGCTGCTGTGCACTGTTTTATATTGTAAGTGTTGCTGTGCGCTGTTTTATATTGTATTGTCAGTGTTGTTGCGCACTGTTCTATATTGTATTGTTAAATGTTGCTGTGCACTTACAATATAAAACATTTGTAAGTGTAAGTATATGGCGGCAAGTTCTCCTTCTGACTCCCAAGGTACAGCGTCTTTAACGCGCACCTCCAACACGTCACTGTGACCAAGCTGTGACTCCCAAGCGACGCACCGCTCCAGGAAAGGGCACGGGTCTCCATGTATGTTCCACTGGGCTGGGCTGCCCCCACCCCCACCCCCACCCCCACCCCTTCCCCTTGGCCAGTGCGTTTCAGCAAGTGTGCTGCTCTGTATGGCAGGGCAACAGCATGTTTGTTGTGAGTGCCCAAAGCATTGTGTAACGACCTATTGTGTAACGGCCTATTGTGTAACGGCTAACAGCCTATCGAATAACGGCCAACTGTGTAACGGCCTTCAGAGGAGGTTTGAAAACGGGGAACCAAGATAAAAGTGACTGTATTCGGATTCCGTTTTCCTGCGCGTGTATATCGGATTTCGTTTCTGATGTTTGTTCAGCTGCAGTAAACACCAGTGTTAAACTGACTGTCTTACAATCCCTGTCGATTAGATTATCGTCATAGGTCATTTGGTTAAACGAAAAGAATATAGCTTATTAATCACTGACCGATGGCATGCGAGTTATCTTTCTTTCGAAGGCGCGTCGTTGTAGAAACTATTGTTGCCTGTACAAGTCGAGTGTTCTTGCCCAGTTTCAGCAAGGGGCAGTGTGTGGACCCCCTCAGGCTGATGCCATTGTGTGATAATAATGGCACATGCATTCTGTGCAGCAATTAAACAGCAAAGCCAGATTGATTTTGTCGACACGTTCACCTCAGATAAGAACAAACGAAAATGACGGCCTTCTGGGAAAATGATTGGAGAGCAGGTGTAACGTCACTGACAACGAAGATCACATGCATTAGCTAACTGAACGATCACTGGGAACAGAACAGCTCGTTTGGTAGAGCGCCAGGCTCGTGATGCCGGTGATCTTGAGGTCGCTGGTTCGAATCTCCGCTGGATTGTTTTGAAACGGAGGAATATTCCTTGGGAGTTGACTGATTCTGTCTCAATTTCCCGAAAGGAAATAAATCGGGGCAACGTATGTATAAGCGTAAAGACTTTTTTTCACACAAGTTTCAAAATGGAGCGACTGATGGCGGCGGAGAACGAAACAAAATTTGTCAAAGTCTTGGCACTCTGGCAGTCACAGAGTGACAGCTTTGAACGCACAACTCAAGAATCCCACCTTATTGCCAAACTGGACACACCCCCAAGGCTTCAATATCCGACAATAACCCAACACACATACCCACCACTTCAACACCAGTTGACAATATCTTCCACCAACACACACACATACACACACACACAAATATACACAACACCACCATATCCCCTCTACTTACTTCATACAGAAGTTACAGCCACCTTCCATCTACTTAATCTTAATTTTGTTTTTTTTTCCCCCCTACACTATATATATATATATATATATATATATATATATAAATCCCCCCCCCCCCCCCCCCCCAATATGTCTTATTTTATTTCTATTACTTCTATTAAATTTATTTCATGTTATTTTTTTTATTTACTTACACACACACTCTCTCTCTCTCTCTCTCTCTCTCTCTCTCTCTCTCTCTCTCTCTCTCTCTCACACACACACACACACACACACACACACACACACACACACACACACACACCATCACCC